>JAGXCT010034632.1:0-22207 GCA_022495035.1 Philopotamus ludificatus
GAGAAGCGTATAAAATTTGAGGACGGATGATGGTGGTGTAAATGAGTTTTTTTTTTATTTTAGCGAGAGGACACTGTTTTTGCCTATAATATACCGAAGGAGCGCGTTGCTAATATTGTTTTTTTAATAATATAATCTAGTGAGGTCTCCTGGAGATTTTTTTTACTTCACTTCAGAATTCTACGGATTGGATATATTTAATATTAACATTTGCAGCAAAAAAGTATTGCTTTTGTCTTAGACTTGTTTAAGTATAATTACAACGTTTTATTTATGAGGTTGGGTCTTCTACTGCGCCTGATTATGGCAGTGTCATCAGCGTAAAGCGCCAATAGGATATTATTTTTATTTTTTGGAATCGGGATATCGCTCGTGTAGATCGAGAACAAGAATGAGAAGAGATTTGATCCTTGAGGGACTACAGTCGTAATCGGATGGATGAAAAAGAAGAATCTAATTTTACTTTGAAGGATCGATTTTTTAAAAATTATTTGAATTATTTGAATTTTATTTATGGAAGGGATAACAAGCCAAGATAAGTTTAAAAATTAAACCGTCATAGACCACCAGACCTTGTCAAAGGCCCGAGTGAATTCTAAAAAATCCGACGTGAATGGAGCCGCGCACAGTGGTCGAAGATGAATGTATTAATTATTATCTATAATTGCGATCTGAGCCATTAATAAAAACGGATACGAATTTAAGCGGTTTTTATTCATCGGTATAAACGCGAAAACTTTATCTGGAAAATGGTTAATTGTGCTGGATTGTATCGTACAACAACGGGACGCTGCTACGTTTTGCAAAACATTAAATTGCCGTTTGTCCCATTATCTTGGTGGGAACGAAACGGGCGCCACTATGGAAAAATAATTTATCTCTCCCATTCATATCAACGTTTTTATCGTTTGCATTGCAATTTTACCTCTGTGAAAAACTTCTAATGAAAACTTTTCATAAACAACAATAGTAACTAGATAATACATACAAAGTGTATCATTTCCTCCGGTGCTAGGAAAGTTTGCCTAGAAAATTTTCGAAAATATATTTTCCTTCAACTTCTTGGGTCACCGAAGATTTATAAATTGTTGACTAACTGCTGCCGAAGTCACATTAAAACTTATTTACCTTTCCGCTTCTGGGACGATAGACGGAATACGGCGGGTCTAGCAAACAAACTACTCGCCCTAAAAATATATTTTTGAATAACTTAAATTTACTCATTTCGAGATAGTACATATTGAGAGTACTATAGAAAATTCCGTGTTAGGGAATAAATATTTTACACACCGATTAGAATCTCTTTGGCGAGCAGAACAATCGTGTGATATATGGGGAATTATCGAGTCCCGTATAAATTCTCGGCGATAAGTCACGTTAGGAAATTATATCCTAATGGAAGAACTTTAAATTGAACATGTTTTAAGTTAAATCCAGAAATTGCATGTGACAGGAAATATATATTTTATAATAATTCATTTGATACACGAAATATAAAAATAATATTCTGCAATATTAGCCTTTGTGGTCCATTGCTTCAAATCAATGGCACAGGATTACGCCCCGGAATATAAGTCTGTTGCCAAAGATGTTTCCAGGTAAGCTTATAAAATAAGTGAATACTTATAATATGGCAAATTGTGGTAGACCGTAACTTTATTATTAACGCAAAAACATACTGATAAAAATCAACTAAGAATATTATTCTACATATAATTTATTTTCTCTTATTATCATTTCTAACGAAATCTATGAATTCAGGAAATTCTTTATAACGCTGGCTAGGGGGTATGTAAGTGAAAGAAGCCCATTACCATATAATAGGTAGTTCCGCGCGTTGGAATTAATTAATTTAATGCCTTTAATACTTCGTTGAATAAATAATTATAAAACAAATAATATATTATAAATTTCAATTCAACTGAAATAATATTTAAAAAAAAATGATCCAGTGTCGTGGTTTGACACATATACGTCTGAGAGACTTATTCCTCTTGCATCTTTAGAATCTTTATCGAATCTTTATATGGGTCAAATGCGCTATGGATTTTTTCTGTTATGCCATCTATCCATGGTAGTCAAATAAATAAATAAATATAAATATTTATATACAAGATTCAATTATTGATGAGTGTGTGTATTGAAATCTGGTTTATAGGAAACCCTTTTACAACGCCAAGTTTGTTTACAAATATTAGCATTTTGTAGAGAATAGCGATTTAAAAAGCGTTATAGGAGGGCTGACTGTATCTATGTGTATACAGATGTAAATAAAAAAGAATATGCAGTGGCCCTCTGTATTAATTTCAGAAAGGGTTGGAAAATATTTAACGCATTTGTTTGACTTTATATCATTAACCTTGAATCTTCTTTTTTAGTCGGCACCCTCATGTCTGGGTCCAGTACGGTCCATGGTTTTTCTCAGCAGGCGTTATCCGCCAGCACCACATTTCTAAGGCGTCATTTTTTATGGTCCAGGTTTCTACGCCGTAATTAAAAATTGAGAATACCAGACTATGCACTAAATGATTTTTTTTGTCTTTTTGAATATCTCCCTGTTTTTCCAAATTGTCGATAGCCTTGACATCGCATTTTTAGCTATCCCTATTCGCCTTCTTATCTCTCCCTCACAATCCAATATATAGAAATTCTTCAACACTTTCCAGATCTGGAAGAACAACCTTGAATAAATCATTAAATAGTGAGTATTGGGGTAAATATAAATTATTCTGGATCAGACATGTAGGTGTTTTCTCCACAGTTATATACTTTTTACGAATACAAGGACATACTTGGACGAATACAAGGTACATAACTCTACAGTTATGTACCTTGTATTCGTCCTACCCGCTTTACAGTTACATCAATGTTGACCTTTACGTTAGCATGATCGTGATTATGTTGTATCAAATATTATTTTCATACTTTTAAAGCTAAAAATCCCAATACACTTATTGTTTAATTACTTGAGAATGCCCAGATTTATTTGTGACGCTTTCAAGAGTTTCGAAGGGTTTTTTATCACTTCATTTCAACATAATTGAATCAAATCCAAATAGCATGCAATATTTAATGGTAACAATATTTTCACTTTAAGAAATGTCAATGCAAAAAATAAAATTGTTCCATTTGCGGAGATCTAATCGTAAAGAACACGCATTTTTGTGGCCCAAAAAGGAGAGGGATAAAAATAAATGTTTTCTCAAACCATATATTCATAAGAATGGCTCCCCCAATTGCTGTGTATGTAAAATCAATTCCAACGTATCGAGATGAGTCTCGCTCCGGCGCGGATGCGGAGGCACGTGAGGCCGCGGCCGGCGACTTGCGACGTTGTGCTCCTGCGGCGTCGGCGTCGGCGTCTTCGCGGAACACAGTATTTGATGAGTCGGCCATTCTGCCAGTAATCCACGTAGCCGACGCCATTATGCCGACACGCACGCACACACCAGCGCCACACATATTTTATTAAAGTGGGTATCATCACTCTCTATTTATCAACCGAGCCCCGTAGGAGGGAGTAATAAGTTGCAGAATTCTACTCCAATACTTATTGGCTATGATTTATAAATATTTTTCTTGGAAACGATACGGGCGGCGTGAAATGAAATATTTCACAAATCGTACCACTACATATGTGTACGTTATAATCATATTTTTAACCTAGCCGTGCCGATGGGGTCTATTTGGGAACCTAAGTTTTTGATTATTATCGAATAACTCTTTTATTATAAATCCTAAATGTCCTAATCCTTTTTTATAAAAAAGTCTAAAGAATAAATTTTAATAATCAATGACCTTTAATGTCCGCATTATTAAAAAACATAATTTCTACTTTTTTATCCCTCCGTACCGGATACGAGCTAGAATATGCATAAGTGGAAGTGCGAGCGAGAAAAAACAATGTGCTGCGCAAGTGGTGAAATCACATGCGACTAGCCGGGAGCGTGCCCATACGTTTTTATTGAAAAATTTTGAATTCCTTAGAGTTTTTATCAATATTAAATTTTCCCACACTTATACCGAGAAATTTTATAGGATTCATTAACGATTTTTCAGTAACGTTACCTCTAACATTAATTATTATAATTAAATTAAATATTACGCAGAATTATATTATATTATAATGAATTTAGTCAAAATACCTTTAATTTCTTCATTTTCTATATTAACATCATTTCAAATAAATTTCAGCATCCAATGCTTTTTGAGCTGAAGCATGGGGTTACAGTATCATTATCTATTTCACGTGCTATTTTATAGCCACAAACTAGAATAAACAATAATTAAAAAATCAAGATTTTAATTATTAAAAATATATATTTAAGATAAATAAATTTATTAATATTACAAATTTTACCCATTTTTTCATCAAAATATTTTTTAAATAACTTTTGGCAAAATTAACGAGTTCTTTCACCATAGAGATCTTATCTCAGTCGTGAAGAAACATCATACACGTCACTTACGCCTCATATTGATAAGTAAAAAAAAACTAAAATATCGTTTAAATTATGAAACATATAATGAATAACTATTTTTATTTCTACAAAAATCCATTTCTAAAACAATATCAAGATATTGTCAAAGAATTTATCAATTTCATCGCATTAATTACTAGAAAATTTCAAAATTAGATTGATATTTTGGATTTTTCTACTAATATATATATCATGAATAACTATTTTTATACATAGAATAATCCATTTTTTTTTTTAATGTCAAGGTATTGTGGAAGAATTTATCAACATCTTGACTTGAAATGTTTGGGGTCTATTTTCATACAAAATAGACCCTATTGCCCAGAGCCGTTGGTTTCGAGCCGCCGTAACAAATCGGTTAACTGGATTTCATTATTACAATAAATGAAGTTGTTATCTAGTGTATTTGCTCGATATTTTTTTGTAGAATTAATTTTATTAATGTTTTTAACAAATAAAATTTTATTTTCATGTTTTTTCCGCCTAAATTTGTGTATTTATAGCACCGCTTTCAGAAAGATCAATAGTTTTACGTGGGAGTAATTTTTTTCGTTATTATTGTTGTGAAAAAATTAAATAAACATAAAAGTACTAAAATATTTCTCGAGAATTCTCGAGAAAAAAATGGTAATTCACTTTTCTCGAGAAATGAAAAATGTCGAGTAAACAGAAACACTATATAAACACATATATTCAAACAACTGATTTCAAGTTGTGGATATAGGGTGATTTTAATTTTCCATAAACTATTATATCATCCGTTTGTGTATGCGTTACATGCCACGACTTACGCGAATTCGATTTGCGGAAACAATATATTGCGTAAATCGAGGGATGGGTGTACATGGATTTGAAATATGACAGTATATACTGATTTTTATGGGATATTGGATATGAGAGTTCGGAATTATTTTTTACTACATGTGTATGTACATACCTGGTTACGTATTTATAAAATGTATTTTTTAAGAGAATGTAAATAATAAAAAGAATAAATTCCCCGCTCGGGCCGAGTATATTAAACAATTAAGACGGAAATTGTGGCCACGTGGCAAAAAGGCTGGGCGGCAAAGGCACGGTGCGGACACTGTTTCTAAGTTAGACAAATATCCCAGCTTCTGCAACATTTGTAGCGGGATGTCCAGGACGTCGAGATAATTCTTGCAACATTTTTTCTGTTGTCTGCTGTCACTTGTGCAGAAAGTCTGGAGACGTGCGGTCGGCATCCCCCCATGCCCGCCACCCCTCTTTGTCCCATTTGTATACGCCATCAGCAGTAATGCATTTTTGTAATCTTGCCTCAGCCACCTTGTCTCGCCCTCCGCACAGCATTCTCGGTATTTCGTTCAATTTACTCACGAAATTCAAAAATATAAATAGCGTTTGCATGTAAGTCTCCGCGTATGTTACGTATATATATTTTTTTCAGGCTATTTGCTAAGACATTTTTGTTTTGGGTCCGCAATAGAGACAGAACGGTTTTACTGCCACAACAGTTGTTGTTGTAAACGATTTCGTTCCGCCGTTTTATTGTTTCGATAGCAGCGGCGGTGGCGGTCATCGATGCGGACAACCGGGATTTATATCCCCGCGGTTGTTCCTGTATTTCCTCTTGTGCTGGATGTGGAAAGGCAACAAATTAACTCTTTTTATCTCGTTTCTGCTTACCAAAGAACAAACTGTTAAATGCATTTTTTTGTTATCATTTTAAAAGAATTCCATTACAGTCAGTTATCGACTTATGCGATTTTTAAAAAACGCGAAAGTTATATAAGCAGTGAATAATAATATTACATGCTACACTTTAATTTATGAACTAAAGAAAAGGACTAAAAGACAATTAACCCTTGACTGGACATCCGACATCTGAAAATATAAAAATAATATTTCTCCGAATTCAACCTCCATTAATCAACCAATGGATCAAGGCGTAATACATACATTTAAAAAATATTACCTACGAAGTACATTTAGGCAGGCAGTTCTCCGAAGCGAAATATTTCAGGGTATACGACCCTGAGATAACTAGGAAAATTCATATAAAAAATGTTCTTAAATAAATTAACTATTATAATGCCATCCTTCGTTCGCTTATTGGGAAAAAAAGTTCCCTATCCCTTAGACTTTATGCATCCCAAATCTGGGGCTCGGCTGCCCCCACTTTAGTAAAAAAAGATAACACAACACTTAGAATTAGTGCAAACGCACCATGGTTTATAAGAAATTCAGATTATTTGTAGATTCTACGAAGCTATGATGTGCCAGGCCGTTATGCAGGCCAATTTGGTGACATGTGTGTTACAGGAGGTAGAACCCGATTAGACCGTAAATTAAATACGAATTGGTCCTAACCATGTCTGATTATTATTGTTACAATCCGCGCGTTGACAGCACGGCTCCCGGGCTCATGGCTAGCAACCTGATGTATTTGAAGTGCCTAGATAACCTGGCGAACGACCGCAGAGTCCTGGCATCAGGGATGGGACGAACGTGTCTCTGCTGGAGATCGCGTAGTGCCCTTCAGGTGGCAAAGAAGGTCACTTATGTGTAGTTGGAGCTGTTGATTGATATAACGTAAAATCGTCAACTCAATTTTGGGAAGAGTATAACATTTATAAAGCTGTTCAAAATATCGGTGATGCCTGGAGTGAAGTTGCAATATCTACCATAAGTAACTTAATGAATAGCTGCTCATCCCTCGATTGGTTACGTAGAGTGGTACACCAACTAAAGAAGTTGACGTAGTTATTTAAGTTTTGTTGAAATTACCAAAGTACTAAATTTAAATCAAGAAGAAGAGGATTTCGCTAGTTTGATTAACGAGCATTCAGTGGAAATGAGCTAAGATGTATTGAAGAAGTGGAATTAATTGAGCAACCCAAGTAATTCGAAACTGCAAAAAAGGGTGAATATATAAACATAACCCGGGATGGATTAGCTGGTTTTAAAGTTCAAGACCCTGTTCCTCAACGATCTGCGAAAGTTACAAAAGCAGTGTATAATGATATTGCTTGCTTCATTTTAATTTATGAACAAAAGGAAAGGTTACAATATAATTAGTACTGGACCGATACTAATTTATTTATTTTATTTAATAGATGGATGGCATAACAGAAAGATTCCAAAGCGCCATTCATCCATATAAAGATTTGATAAACATTCTAAAGACTATAAAGATGCAACGGGAATAAGTCTCTCAGATTAATATAAGTGTCGAACCATGACACTGGTTAATTGTTAATATTCTTTGGATTGAAATTAATATTATTTGTTTTATAAATATTTATTCATCGCGGGATAGATGGCATTAAATTAATTAATTCCATCGCGCCAAACTACTCTCATAAATATTATTTTTATAAACGTGCGGAGTTAATGAGTGTCTTCCTCTTACATAACCCCTGGCTAGTGTTATAAAGAATTCCCTGAATTATAATTATATGTATGTAGATTCTGTTATGTGCAATATGTCAAATAAATAATATTTTCTCGAGTGTTTATATATAGATCTGTTTTACTTTCACGTATCCTTTGAAACTAAAAAATACTAAAAAATAATTTTGTGCTTTCCTCGATTTACGCGAAAATCTTTGGAACCAATAAATAGCGTAATTCGAGGAGTTACTGCGTACATAAACATATACGGCATAGAAATAAAATCAACAAAAATTTTCTCGTTGCCTAATTTTATATTATAATAATTCTGCTAATAAATACTGAAGAAAAACGTAAAATAGATCTCGAGATTAGGAATTATGATCACCAAGGGGTGTGCTCTACTTTGAATGACCTCGCTCAAATTTTTGACACTTTTATCTTGCGCCCCAAATATTTTATACATTTTCCATATATTTTTTTTGCAAAAGTTCCGTGAGTAATGTGGACGTAATGCAATTTTTCAGCTGGCGAGAGATGCCCTGGTCGAGCGGAACTAATTGGTGCATCCGTCACGCGGCTGCAATTGTGTTTGATTTATTGCCGCCACCTTGATGCATCATTCTATTAATTCGTTGTTTTCAGTTGCATCATAGCATATCTCATGATTAGTGTTTCTGCGCGAGAATTTTTAGAGAATTTTCCATTTTTTTATTTCTCGATTCTCGAGAAATTTTATAATTTCCTGAGAATATTCGAAAAATTGAATAATAATCAAATATTTTTAATGTTTCGAATGTTTAATTATATGTATAATTTGTTCCATATCAAAATAAACATATTATTATCATATTTTTCAGAACAGCCATCAATATGACAAAAGTTATGATGATTGTCGAAAGTATTTGATGGCATGGCAATTTGTGCATGGCTACAAGAGAGATGCTTTTAATAAACAGTCTAGTACCGGAAACAATTCTCAGCTTGTGAAAAGAAGTAGAGTTTAAAGGGCCTTATTTGTTCTGAATATTTCTCTAGAATTCTTGAGAATTCACTAGAAAAAAGTGACAATTCTCCTTTCTTGGGAAATTAAAAATGTCGAGAAATCAGAAACACTACTTATGATGATGAGAGCTCATTTATTAATAAGTGAAATGTTGATTAAATACATATCGTAAAGGTTATCCATTTTGCAAGTTTAGATATTATTTCAATTCAATGTTCCAACATTGAAGCAAACTCGATCGGTCACACTCGGCTCTGTGCCACCAGTGCATAGCATTGCAATGTAATTAGCTTTGAAAACAGCCAGAGCATTCTACCGAAATAACAACATTGGAATAAATATCTACGAGAATAATAATTATTAAATAAACCCCGGTCACATTATAACGCCTACATTAATATAAACAAGGTTTGGTAAAAAAAATATGCTGGAAATTTAATTCTTGATTAATTCCGTTTTATTAATTTTTCCCTCTTTCCACAGTTTCCAAGTCCATATTACATGTTTATTTATTATTATTTTAATGGGTTTTAAACCTTGTGGGTCTGCCACGTAGAAGACACTACGTGATCTTGTCGATTCTGGGCTTCTGATCTGCCTATGAACGTCTCGTGTGCTTGAAAAAACGAACCACGGACAATCCCTTTTTATGTCGATTTTAAGAAATGTAATTCATTTTATTCAATTATTATTTCATAATATAAATGTTTTCCTCTTGTCGCCCCGGTACCTGTGTGCGCCGCACAACCTATATGGATGGCGTACAGGTATCCGACGAAAACTATGAATTCAGGGAATACTTTACAACATTAGCCAGAGGGTATGTAAGATGAAGAGAGAATTCCCTCCGCATATTTTATAAAAATATTTATGTAGGTAAATACTTCGATAAATAAATAATTATAGAACAAACAATATAATTAAAATTTATATTGTTTGTCCAGCTGAAATAATATTAAAAATTAACCAGTGTCGTGATTTGACACTGGGGTGAATATATGTGTGAGAGACTCATTCATCTTGAATCTTTAGAATGCAAATGGAATGAGTCGAGACACTCATCTACTGAGCGTATGGGCCTTACTAGACTAGACAAGTAAAGGATCCTGACACTTTTGTGTTCATACCGTAGGGATCCAAGTATTTTCCCTCTCTTGGCAATTGCTGGCGTGTCTTCTACCACTGTTGGTATCGGATTTTACCCTGCCGACATGTCTTTGGCTAGTAGGTGGGAGTTTGCCTCCGTATTCGTTTCAAGGTATTATGCTTAAAACGAGTTACAAGTGATAAGTCGCAAGCGATTATTAACTAACGATAGCAATCCTTTCAGCATGTGAAATACAATTCCTCTTAGAGTTAAACAGAAGGAAGAGGAGCTCAACGCTTGAGACAGTTTAGGGTTTTCCTTCCCAGGGCAAACTGGTTCCGTGGTGAGAAATCCATTAGAGATCTCATACAAAAATAAATAAATAATCCATAAGAGATCAGACATATACATGGATATATAGATGCATCGGTATTTAGTTGCATTATCTTTTAAATGTTGGCCAGAAATCGTGCTTTCATAGCATTTTTCATTTTCAAAAATAGGAAAAAGGAGTGTTTTACCACAATGTTGTTTTAGATGAATTCTTACTCCCTTTGTTTTATATATTTAATATCACTGCTTCAAATTTCTAACGATGCGTTTAAAACAATTTTAACATAGAAAAATGCATTTTAATATTTAGCCGTTATTATCTTAACATTATAAATTATTTTAGAAAATTGTTATACGATATCATGGAACACTGTTTTCAGTACGATATATTATAATAAAATTTGAATAATTCTATAATAATATGCTTTACAAGTATGTAATGCTAATATCTACATTTTATATTATCGTTTATCTATATATATGAGAAATTCAAATAACCTAAAAAATCAATCATCTCATAAATGTGTGTGCAAATTTCAAGTTTTCGGATATAATTCTCTAGGCCTATGCATGTATATTCCACACGATTCTGTTTTATATAGGCACCGGATTGAAAGGTGTCCTTTTCAGAGTTTGATCGAAATACGTAAAGCACATCACTCCTTTGTTATGCTGCCGAATGAAATGTCGCACCGAAGTCGAAGTCAGTCCGCGAGCGATCGCTATCATTGCTTCAAACAATCGATGCAATAGTACGAATTTAGTTTTCCAATTTTCAGGAGGAGTCTCGGCAGGGAGACGTACTTAATTTTATTGGCGTGAAAGTGGGAAAGCCGTCCCGGCGTCGCTTTCCGCGACGCCGGGGCGAAGTTGAGATATAAAATCAGTATCACATTTTGTTCGAATCTCATTCGATATTCCGTATCCGACGTATGTACCTGCACTCCCCGGGCGACTGTAAATGCATTACAGTTTTCCGCATCAACTGCACTTCTGGGTGCAATGAATGCCATTGATATCCGCCGACCTCGGAATTCAATGCGACCGACTGCGGGACAAAGTCAATTTAACGACAGCGCCGAACGAAAGTGGAATTTCCGCATAAAAAGTTTTCCGACTCGTATGGCAAAGGAAGACGAGTCGGAAAATATGCGACGCGTTTTCGCCGGGGGCGCAAACTCTTCGAGATTAATAATTTTATTAATAGTTCGGTGCTCATTGTTATAAGCAGGGCAGAGATATTAAGGAGAGTTATGGCTTCCTTTTTAAAAGTTTAGCCACGGATAGCGGCAGCCATAACGCCGGGTGTTTAAGGTAAACACAGGGAATGTGGCATATAAAAAGCAATATTACCGCAACGTAGACGGAAAATAATTAAGTGCGCGCCGAGTAATGCGCATTTAGCTGTACATTTCCCTGAATAATTGAATCATGACTTTATAAAATGTGTAAGCTCCGGAATTGTTTATTTAGCTTTAGCTAGACGATAGCGCTCTGCCATTCTATGGCATTATATTAAAATAATATTTATTACCCAAAAGGTTATTTTTTCCAGAAGCAGATTTTCTGCGGCGTGCCTTGTCATGGCCATGACAGCTTCAAAGAATGGCTGACCCAATTTTTCGAAAATTTGGATAACACATAAATAAATTCAAGACAAAGAGGATGATTATCGACCGCTACAACGTTTTCCTAGACGTTAATATCTTAAACGAATCTAGTGATATGAAGTGTTTGGTAAGGGACCCATTCGACTCGAAGAATAATCGTTTTAGACTCAAAGACACTGCTTTGCTATAGAATTGATACATCACCACTACTCTTGTTTGTTGAAAAATCATTAACCCTTTGATGAGCATGAACGTACATGTACGCCAGCACAACGTATATTTTTTTTACTCATCGGGACAATCCCCATCGCATAATCCAACCGAGGAAGAAATAGATAACGTTCTTATTGAGAGCGAAGATGAAGAAGTCATGAAAGATCTGGATAATTTAGTCTATCATTTGAATATGATTTCAGACAAAGATTCGGACTCTGAAAAGTTATCTCAACTTGCGAAAGGCAAGCGTCGTCGGAAAAAAGAACGAATGTGGGAAGTTG
Source organism: Philopotamus ludificatus (assembly GCA_022495035.1). Classification (NCBI taxonomy): domain Eukaryota; kingdom Metazoa; phylum Arthropoda; class Insecta; order Trichoptera; family Philopotamidae; genus Philopotamus; species Philopotamus ludificatus. The sequence continues at coordinate 12,390 of JAGXCT010034632.1, forward strand.
GTGATGGTTATTGGGCTTATTAGACTATAACGTGAATATGGGCACAACTGATAAGCCTGATATGATAATTAATATCATCGACTGCTCCTGAAAATCTCTGAAGTGGTATGAGATTTTTATCCGGCTATTAGACATGATTACAATAGAGAAGTGAAGACAGGGAAAACACCTAAATTTAGCGATTTGTGACAAATTTAAATAAAATAAAATGATGGGAACCACTGATATTGTTTAATTTGCAAAAAAACACAATATAACATAAAAAAGTTTTTTTTTTAAAATTGCTATTCCAAGTTAAAATTTGGTTTAAATTTGGAAGTGTGTAAGAGATCAACAAGTATTGAGCTTTGTCATAAACAATTCTCATTACATCCATAGCACCTTAGTTATACGTTACATTGGTTCGGAGCTTGCTCGAATATTGTTTGGGCGCCTTATGACGCCTCGAATTCCCTTAGATTAGAGAAAATCCAGAAGAAATTTCTAAGATATCTCTACATGAGGGAGTTTGAATTAATTATACCCCAGCGCATAGGTACAGGGCATGCTTTTTCTTCCGCCAAATGTGAGGACAGGTGCTCTCGGAAACTCTCGAGTAACAAGAGCTATACTCTGGTCAGCCACTTGGCCGACTATGTAGATATATTTTTTTATGAGATTATATAATTTCATATAACGAATTAAATAATGATGGTATTTTAATATTTTTTTTAATATCTATATGTTTATCCTATTTTTAAAAAATATTTTATATTTTGAAAATAATGTTTATTATGACCTGGATTAATTTGTAATGGCAATCACGCATTGTTTTTTTTATCATAAATAAATAAATATAACCTTATAATTTTTAATTTCTTATAAAATATGTTGATTCACTTTAAATATTTAAAAAAAAAGATTGTTTTTAAATGGCAAATAGCATTTGCGTCAATTCGTAGCTGAAAATAAGCTTTTATTTGAATTCATTTATATAAGATTTAATAAGCCAATTGACATTATTTTGATGAGATGAATAAAACAGGGTTTTTTATTTCAATGTTAAATTAGAAGTTAACTATGTACATACAAGTATACGTCCAGACACACTTCAAAAATCGTGTTAAGAAGGTGAAATTATATTGCCATGCTCTTATTCGTCTAAAGCGAACTAATTTCAATTAATTAAATTCCAATTGGATTCAAATGCACAGCTACAAATTTAATCACACGTAACAGAAATCGTTTTTCGAATGAAATAGTATTAAACTATCCCAGTGCCACGAGGGCGCGAGCACACTATTCTAGCGTCATCAACGAAGGCAAACTGCTAGGGTTAAAAGTGTGGTTACGCTGCATAGTTTGTATTTCGTTTTGGATAAATATCAGAGAATTCACATAAAGGTATTTAAACCAACACACACGTTAAATCTTCATCTGCGTAAATTTTAAAGCGTTTAAAATTAATTACATTCGTGGCATCCATTTTATGCGTCCCCACCTAAATTACACGAATACTATGAATTAAATTAAGTAAATTGTTGTGGGAAACAACATACGCGAGTGCCATATAAATTTACATTTATTTCAATGCATTTACTAATATTTTCAGATAATAAACGAGGCAAGTTTTCTTATTCATTTCGCAATAATGCCCTCGGTAATTTATTTCTGACAGAATTTAATGGGCTTAATGGGTGTGTTTGTTTTAAATACTGTCACATTTTGGTTTTCTTAAAGATTCATTTACGTTTGTATTTTTTATGTAATATTTAAAACGGCAGTTAATTTTAATGACTACAATTTAGAACTAGGGATTCGGCTCCTGAGGCACAAATGGTCATAATATTATTTACATATTATTAATTATTGAGTGCAAAGGAAATACATATTTGATAGCACCGATAAAAGAACGCAATTGGAGGGAAAACGTAGATTCCGGGTTAGAAAAATAAATATTTAAAAATTGAAAGTTATTTTTTATTTAGATCACGCTAATCAGTTTGATACATATTTTTGTTGGTGTACTGCTCTTTCGATCTTATAAATCGATAAGAAAGTTTCGGCTTGTACGTTTTCACTGCTAGTAAAGTAGCTTTTATGGCCTTCAATATGCCTCATAGCATTTGCTTTTGTTGGAATTGGATGGATGGATAAGTTTACCTCTTTCTCACCAGATAATTCTTCGTTGGATAAGTTTTACGTGGATGTGACTGTCCACTATATCATCGATATAACTTCAGATGTCATCATGTCGAGGTCCATGTAATTTTTTAAAAATTCGGTAATAATTTTTTCCTAGCCACCGTTAGCATTTTGCGTCGTAATATTTTCTACTAGTGTTTATATCCCAGCTCTGCCGAGACTCATCGATAGTATCATCTATTGGGATAATAAAATAAATAAAAATACAATTTTTGGGATATTCTTGGCGTTCCAATTTTAATAATAATATTTGTACCATATTTTTAGGACAGTAATGTTTAAAATCACAGATTATTCCGAAGTGTAGTGGCTGCAGAACCGCTAGTACAGTTTGGAGGGAAAATAGCTCATTTTATATTCTTCAGTGTTAAATTTGTTGGATAAGCAGGGCATTTATCTAGGAATCAGATGTTGTTTCTTTTCTCAGCTCCCATCGAAGCATCTAAGCTTAAAAGTTTGAAATTTTGAAGTTATCATTTAAATGATATTAATTTCAAACATTTTAAATCGTTACGTATTCAATTAAATATCTTTATAAAATTGATTTGAATTTTAAATTTGTAAAATGTACTAAAATAAACAGGGACTGTAAAAATTGAACGCAAATAACATGAAAATGTGAAATGCGGGCACGTAAAAAGGGGGTTTCACTGTATTATTATACTTATAAAACATATATACTTTTAATTTAAATAATATGTTTTTTGCAAGTCAATAATAACATGGGATAATTGCCTAGTGTTAAAAAAAATTAAACCCATTTCCAAATAAAGAGATAATTCAAATGAGAAAATAAGAAAAAAGGGCAATACGATCCGTCTGGGTATAATTAAGGTCGCCACGTTTTTTTTATGATAATTCTCCGAATCCCCACAATCCGCGAGAATTTAAGCCCTTTGAAATGTTGAGACCTGAATCTGGCGACAGGAGTGGGCGACTCCATTTCGGGGTACGTGCGTTTCTTTACAGAGTCTGAGGGAAAACCGGATCATTGATGTAAAGTAAATAAGCGTTTCAGATATCGAATGAGAGAAATTATTTATTGTATAAATAATTCCTGAAATAGAAAGATTGGAAGAGAGACAAATTTATTTGAAAGCAACGTCAAGACTTTTGCGAACATTTGAATCAGAATCAGGAAAGCATCCTCCGCGCACGAGATCGGAATATTTTATTCAGAGTATTGTTGTCGACACATGTAAGAAAAATATTAAATTTAGCATGTGCGCCATGAATACGTATATTTTATAAAAATAATAAAAAAACATATTTTATTACATTTCGTGTCAAAATTATAGGAACAACTACCCAAAACCTTAATCTGGGTCGGGCCCAGGGATTGTGGCAGTTGTCGTCGCCTATTCCGGGGCCGTTGCGTACATGCACCGTAATATCATCAATTTTATAACTCATAATATTAAATCTGTTAATGTAAATTTCCTAATGTTAACATGTCGGTCTCCGAAGTTAATTAAGCGGCGTTCCGTTTGTGCGGGGAGCGGGCTACAAAGCGTTCACGCACTAATCTTAACCCATTCCCGGCCACCGCGCACGCATCGCGACACTCCCGACCGAGGGCACAAACAAAACGCACAGGTGAGCAAATAGACCCTAGTCTCCCCTCAATTAAAGGCCTTTCAGACCCACTGACACCGGGGGTCCGACGGTTAACGTATAGCATGTTGCGGTGCCTGTTTGCTAGACAAAGTAATCGAAAACTTTGTCCAATTTCGCTGCGGGACCTATTTGAACGGAGTTGCCCTGGACTAATTAACATGTTGCAAAAAAATGTCACAGCCAACCTAAAGAGTTCCGTTGGTTTATAGCAAATTATATATTTACACAATAAATTAAACAAAATTACAATTTATACTATTTCAAATCTTATATAATACATTTTTTTTAAATTAATATAATTGCAAAACCAACTATTTATCCCACAGAATTGCTGAACTATGAAAATTATATTGAATAATAAAAAAAAAGTTTTAACATTACAATATACGATAATATATCAAATCCAGTTTATCTGACCATATAAAGGTGAGTATTATGAGCATATATAGGAAAACCCCTAAGCTTTTGACCGATAAAGTCTAGTCTCAATCCTTTCGCTTCTTTCCTTTTTTCTAGGTGACCCTCTCATGAGAAGGTCTTTACCATGACAAAAGGATTTCTATTGTGTAACAAGTTTAATATTCACTTGTGACTTATTATAAGCAGATACCGCCTACAGAAGATGAGAAAAAATACCGAATACCTGCTTGCCTGGACACAGTCAGTAGGGTGAAATCTGATAACAACAGGGATAAGAGATTTCATCCCTTTCCTTCCCTCGCATGCAGACAAACTAAACTTCAAACCATTAAATCAACTTTATTTAAACAAAAGAATTATATTATATATTCTTAATAATATAATTCCACATTTATTATATTCCGTTAAAACAGAATACATGTAGTTGACTAAAATACTAAGAAAACTTGAAACCTAAACAAAAGTACCCCTGAAAAAATATGTACATCGATATATGCATATGTATATCTTGTCCCTAATTAATTTCTTAACACAGAACTATTATTCCCTGGGAAGGAACACCATAAGCTGACCGATAAATGTTCTAGTCTCGATACTTAAGCTACTCCTATTTCTATCTAGAAGATTCTTTCCCATTATGAAAGAATTGCTATTGCTAAGGTTAAAAACCACTTGTGCGACCAGTTTAATAATTCACCACCGAGTCAAAAACCCTCCTACTAGCCTGGACATAGTCGGGAGGGTAAAATACGATAACAACAGTGGAAGAATATACTAGTATTAGCCATTAGTATACCCATAAATAATGTCGGTTTTTTTCAATGAAATTCAAAACAATTTTTCTTATAATTTATTTAACTTTTCTTATACAAAATAATTCCCAATATTATCAATAAACTTTTTCCACCTTTCTTTCTAATCATCCGTCCCCTTCTTGTAAAACTCTGGGGGTTTTGACTGAAAATATTCTAAAAGGGCTGAATTCACCTCTTCTAAGAAATTGAAATTTTGATCTTTTAGAAAATGTTCCATAGAACGAAATGAGTAAAAATCAGAAAGTTCGAGGTCTGGCGAGTATGGAGGATGCAACAGGGTGACCCATCCAAGATCCTAATTTTTTTCACACGTCAACTTCGCAATATGAGGTCGCGCGTGAATGCGCGCGTGTGGTACCCAAACACCTTCTTTTTGCATCTTTCCCAACTTCTTTAGGATCCTGTGAGTACTGGACCAGGATGTACCGACCTTTTCCGATAATTTTTCAATGGTTGGCATTTTCTGACATCCAATATGTCACCGTAAATCTCGCAAATATCCATCGTAGCCTCTGTCGCTTTCTTTTTCAAATGATATTAAAAAACGTTTACAGCTCAGCAGATATTGTTCCGACGGACACGTCTCTCCCATTGTCGTCAGAGGGATAAAGAAACCGTATTTTTTGTTTAAAGGCCACGAGCAGGTAGCCGCTACACAAGAGAAACTTATAATACGTCCTTACTGTATACCTAACAGACTGAAGGAGACTATTTTAAAGATGGCGCATCGAAAAAACGACATACTCATGGGTACCCCTAATATAATGCCAGACATATCTAAGAGAGGGAAAACTTTTAAACAACGCCACAGACGGCTTGGGTTATGAGGTATGTATGAGAGGGAATAATATTCGTTACTTTAGAGACATCTATTATTGTACTTAAATGAAACGGTGTTAAAATATTTATATAACATAAAAAATAAACAAGATCCCCGCGGATTTGTGTAAGAGTTAAAATTCAAAGTTTAGCATTAAGATATTTAATTAAAACGTATTCATTCGATTTATCTTGTTGCGGTTAGCCTTCAGGGCGTGTAACCTCGTCGTGTATAAATTTCAACTAAATAAAGTAATAAACACGGCCAGGCTTTAATTTTGCAGTAATACCCAGCCTCAGTTTGGTAACTTTCATCCCGTGTATCCTTTTATACCCAGCCGCACACAGCGCTGTAGCAAACGATTACCGGTGATGTTAAAACAAATTATTTTTTCTGCATGGGATGCATAGAAGCGCGGTATAACTAATGAGATTTTTCCGACGAAAAAATCGTATTTTCCGCACGCGGAAAGCCCGCACACAAATAGCCACACAATTGATTCAACACGTTTAAATAACCTCCATCGAGGAAGAATAAAAATAAACCCGTCGAGTTTATGGCGTTCGTTAGGCTGGCGACTAGGTTCCTCGCTTTAACATCAGTCGGAAACTTTTCCCTCATAAATCATTAACGTCTGATCTAAACTCGGTTTAATTATTTACCGGATTCAATAAAAAGTTTTCGCCACATCTAGCATTTTAAATAATAAAGCAGTAACTGCATATTTGATTTCATCTCGAGTACTATGAGCTACAGATTAATTACACAGATGAAAGCTAGCAATGCCAACGCTAATAGTCCATAGGGGGAGATTTACTGTAAATTTGATAGGCAAAACGTAGGAGTTTATTTGTGTTTTCCTTCGGAGATGTCTGTTAATTCGTTTCGCTAACGTCTCCGAGGGCCGTTTCTGCAACGGCTCGGTCGAAGATTTAGCGACTCCGTTGCTGACCTGGAGCTCGGTTTTCTCAGCACTTGCCATTTTAATATCTCAACTAATACGAAGCAGTAACTGTAACCGCGCAGACAAAGACGGCCATTTATATATTCCGGGGTAACGGGGAATGTTTGCCGATAAAAACTATGCAAATTTTTGGCCTATGTAATATGGCTGGCGGTTATTCCTGGTGAATTTTCGCGTGTCAATCGCGCGCGTCTGGAATATTTGATATCATCTCGCGAGTACTCATCCATGTTATTACATTTTTTAATTTATTTTTCGATTTAATATTCGCAAAATTTTATAAATGAAATTGTCTACACAAGTTTATTACACCATCAGTCCTTTATTATTACACTGGAACGCAGCTCGGACGATGAATGCAATAAAAAATATAATTTTCTACTAGATTTAGTAAACAAATACAGATGAACATCTTCAATAGCCGCGTTAAGCAAGATTAAATATAAGGCTTTCTGAAAATTAAAAATATTATTTCGATATTGTAAGTTAACGGCAACTAAACTAAGATAGTATCCGGATAGGTTAATCCTCCGGCGGAAATATTGGAATTCTGGAAATTTTTTATGACACTAAGGGTAATGTAAGTGTGCGAAACTCATTAGATTCCCCTTACATCTATACAATCTTTATTTGGATTTTCTCTTATGACATCCAACCATCGCAGTCAAATAAATAAATAAATATGACTAGTCACAATTTATTTATTGACTTATTTAAGTGGCCTTCACCCCTGAGGCGGGTATTTGCCACTTAGGAGGATACGCGATCTACAGCAAAGACACGTCCGTCTCAATCCTGATATCAGGACTGTGACGGTCGTCCTCCGGGTTATCTTGGCTTTTCGAATACGAATTCGATCGCCAGCGATAAGCTCGGGAATAACTTATATATCAATAACTATATTTTTTTCTAGTATTACCTAATATATCAGTGTTATGGCTTGTAGGTAACATGCATATTATTTTGATAATGTAAGTTAAGCGCAACTGAGCTAAATTAATAGTGGGATAGGTGTCCGAACTCAGGGAATTTTATATCGCACTAGCCAGGGGGTATGTAAGTGGAAGAGACTCGTCATCTTATATAGGTAATTTGACGTGTTGAAATTATTTAATAATTAAATAAATAATCATATAACAAATAATAAAAGTTTAAATCCAACAAAAATAATATTAAAATTAACCAGTGTCGTGGTTTGACACTGGTGGGAATATTAGTATGAGAGACTTATTTTCCTTGCATCTTTAGGATCTTTATCAAATCTTTATATGATTTTGCCATCTATCCATCGAAGTCAAATAAATAAATTAAAATTTGGTTTTTTATTTAAACAATGTCTTTAAAGATTTTTTTTAGTTAATAATGATTTATTTAAAATAATAATATTACTATATATAAACATTTATTATAATATTAAGTGTTAATTGTTTGTTTAGTGAGTGTGGGCTGGTGGTGCACGGATGAGGTGTCCAAGTCCTTTTAGCTACATTCTATCGCATCAAGCCGGAGTCTGCCCGGCGGGGATGAAAAGAAAATTAATAATGCGAGGCGCTTGAGTCCCTCTCGCTGAAGAATCACCCCATTAACTCGCAAAAACTAATTTTCATGCAGACAACACGTTAGCAGTGGAAAATAATCACAAAAAAGCGGTAGTTTCCATTCGAGCAGCGCCATTTGCCGCAATGAGCACGAACGGAACGATGGAGATACAAGGATATATGACCAGTTTAGCAGAGCCGCGGTTCACTTCTTCTTTTATGGACTCTGGGCGATATATTGTACATTGTGTGCATGCATCAACCATTCCCAAACACCCATAAATCATGGCGAATGCTTGAAATACGGTTTTGTCAGGGTTTCTATTACATACCGGTATTTGCAGCGTTCGCCGAAAATTGGAAACTTCGACGGAGGAAACCGAGCTGTGTGCATTCCATATATAATATAAAGTGACAAGTTTTATTGAATTCGAGAGTTTGAATCCTTTTTTTTTCATCTTAATCATACACATCAAATAAATGTCTATAATGTCGCTGCGAAAACGTGAGGCTGTCGCCGTGATATTTTTCTCTTTAAATTTAATATAAATTCTAGTACGCTTATTGGTTTTTTTCTAAAACATATTAGTGATCGCATCAATACACAGACATCTTTTACAAACGGAGGCTTTTAAATGGCAAACGAGACCCATGTGGCCGGGCCAAGTTGATACATTTGGTCCATTCATCAACATCGTCCCAGGACGGTGGTAGTCGCATCGTTTTTTGACAACTCGATTTGTCAATACGCAGAATCAATTTGTTTTACTGTTGCGACACAAATCGTTAGCCCGGCCATGGCTAATGATCCAAGTTGTGGCTACGCTAATTGTACGCGCACAAAACAAAAAACTATATTCGTATTGCAAACATCATTGATTGTATTCATGTTGTAAGGTTTTTGTAAAAATACAAAAAAAACAACAAAAAAATGTTACAGCAAGAATATTATTTAATTTCTCTCTAGATGAAAATGAATTACAGAATTAGTAGTGATTGTGGTATACCAATTTATTAATATAATAATATAAAGAAGCAGTAACTATTTATATTATTAAAAACGACTTAATTTTATTAACATATTCACGGTATTTTAAATTAATATAATATTAAAAGCGATTTTCTTCTCAACGGGCCTTTATCACGTATCGTCTCCATTTCCCAAACTATTATTAATTTTATTTAAAATCGTATATTGAGGATAAATATCTCCGATTAAAGAGAATCATTTAAATACACCTAACCAAATAAATTATACATCTAAGTTTTTTTTCTATCTGAATACAATGACACTCATATAAAGCTTAGGAAGAGGGTTTTTAAATTTATTTTGTAAATTGAACTAAATCAAAACATCGATCATTTTTTATTCGTATATTTTAATTCACCTTGTTCAATGTCAAGGTTTAGACCAGGGAGAAGCTGCGATGAACAGGTTCTGTCACTGACCACCCACATCG
>JAGXCT010034633.1:816-27232 GCA_022495035.1 Philopotamus ludificatus
CGCTAGCCAACGTTTGACTGTATGTGAATGCGACCGCGCAATTGGGGGATTTGTGGCGAATATTTCAACTCAGCGCGTAATTCGGAGTAGTGTAATTGGGGGTTCAACTGTATATGTATAATGAAAAATAGACCCCAAGCTATTTCAAGTCGATTTTTTGAAAAAAAAAGGATTATTCTAAGAATAAAATTATTATTCATGATATGCTTCATAATTTGGTCGGTATTTTGGATTTTTCTACTATTCAAAATGACAAGCGCTCTCGGAGATGTCGCACCGCAGACTGAGGACCCGCCGCCGGTAACTCAACCGCCGAGTTCTCGCGGCTTTCTTTTATTTCTTTTATTGTCATATTGTTATCTCTTAATCCGTATCTTGTGAAAAAATGTAATAAAAGCTACTAGCAAGACTATGAGGATGCAAGTAAAACAATTAAATGCGAATCTGGATCCTTCACATCCAATCTAATTAACGATAAAACTTTTGAGAATATAAAACATTAGACAAATATTTTAATTTCATCTAAATTCAGTCAATCTTTCTATAGCGTTTCCTGCTATAGAGCGACGTGTTCAGCAGTCCCTCCTATAGTGCTAACTTCTAGATCGCTGTTTTCTAGCAAACGCTAAATTTTCGAAATTAAATTACATATTTCGTCAATATGTAATACATTACCGCCTGTAATGAATTTAGAAAATAAAATTAAAAAAATCTAACCCTAAATTTTGTATGGGTCCCTAGTCTTCTATATGGCGACTTTCTATAGCTTCGTCCCTATCTCTGCGCTATAGGTAGATTGGTGGTATAATAGTATTATTCTGCTACAGAATCCACAGATCCCACATATCTCACATCCACAATATCAACGAGGAACATCAGTGATATTAAACATGTGTGGATTTATTTTAATAAAAGATATAAAAAAATACGAAAGTAATGTGGAAGATTAACTCTAGTTTGTAGTGTGCAAAAAAGCACTGGATAGAATTTATGTCCTATGAATTGTGATGCTTGAATTCCGATGAGTCGTCCCATTGGATCGCAGTAAGAATCATCCTCAGAATTAATACAATCATACATTAGATTCCACTTAATTGGAAGATGTCGAGTCTGAAAATGTTGTTTGTCTCAAATGAGCGAAGTTGAATTACAAATATTTTCTAGAATTTTAAATTACCCAATCAAACGAAATCGTGTCTAGGATAATCGGCTTAAATTACTATTAATCATTTTATTTGGTTTCTGTTCCTTGTGATTTGGCTCAAATAACTGGTGTCCCAATTAAGCGGAATGCACTGTGCTTGTATTTCAGCCTTATATTATGTCTGAACAAAAAAATAGTTTTATTAAGTCAATTATTTTATCATTACAACTAATTAAGATATAAATTCGACCACTAAACAGATACATTATTTACTATTGAAGTAATTTATAATTTTCAATGGAATTGATTATCAATTGCACTACGAATTAAACAAATTAAAAATGCGTTATATTTACGTAAAAATATTCTATAATCCGAATTATTAATGGCTATAGCTTACTTACATAACACTGCAGTAAAAAATGTTATTCATCCATTCTTGGCTTGCTGTATAGAATAAATCTTGGTACTAGATCAAATGGATACTCATCAATTCGCTGGGTTGACATGTTAAAGAAAATTAACATATATATGGGAATGCGGTAATTTTTTTGATATCTTTGATGCAACAGTATGAGTTCGAGGAATTTGACTGCAGGGATTAAATTTTCGAGCGTCGAAGGACAAGAGCGTCGGGTTGTAGATGGCCATTGCTGATACGGTCATGGTAGCACATTTGAGTGGCACTCGAGAGGCCGAATCCTAGGTTCCAGCTAGTCCGTCTCGGGTTCGTCCACCTCATGACCGAGGAGCCGCAGACGCAACCTCTCGTCCGGAATAATCAGCATTTGATCAGCGGCCCGGTCCGAAGTGACCAAGACTGATTGTTGCCCGAATGACAAATATTCCCTATCGCTCCCACCTAAGCATTCCTGGCCAGCACACCACCATGAATCATTCATCTGGGCCCGGTCGGCTGCTGCGTCGCCAGCCGGACGTGTCGACAACATTTTCTTCTCATTCGGCGAGAAAGAGCTCGTCAACAAAAACAACTTTCAGATATAACCCACGCGAATTCTTTCCACAGCCACACGTTTACGAGAAGCGTACGCATGAATCGGAGAGTAAACCATACTCGTTTATTTAGCAGATTTTTTTTATGTTTCATATTTTAAAACGATGATTCAGAATATGCGTTCAAACGCTGCGATTGGAAGCCATCGAGTGCCGTAATGAAATTAAATTAACTTCTCGGAAGCGGGAAGATCACGATTGATCCATGGTCAAATCGGTAAGCAAGCGTGCATGTCTTTACTGAATAAGAGGACTGCTCAACATAACGTTATTTAGATCTGGATTTAAACATAATGATGATCAAATTGCTTTTTTTACATTGTACAGAACTCCTCTAAGAAAGTCCATTTATAACATTTTGGATGATTTGTGGTCGATGATCCGGATACTGCGGGGAGCAGAAATGTGAGACGCAATGTTTTTAGGCCAGTGTCTTACTACCAGCATCTGTTCGATGAACGTAAAATACCATAACATATGTTTTTGTATGAATTTGTCTTGAAAGAAAGCCATACGAGCTCACATCAGATGAAGTATTTTATTCAAAGTATATTAAAATAAAATAAGTTAAGGATCTTATGATCCATATCTTTGATTTTACAGTAAATCATCGAGGTATATCTCCATTAATCGATCCGTTACGGCGGCTCGAAACCAACCGCGTTGTCCGAATGGGGTCTATTTACAAAGAAAAAAAGACCCCAACCATCTCAGATCAATATATTGATATAATCTTCATCAATCGGGAAGACAGAGCGACGGCTTGCCAACAAATAGTGAGGTGTCTTAAACCTTTCTGCGACGGGAGATTACATACAAAAACCTTAAACTAGCCAACATTAACCGCCGGTGGGCGGCCACTTTATTGGTCACCCTATATAACTTTTCTACGAATAACACAGGGATTAAGAATAAGAAATGAAACACAACTCTCTGCCACGCCATTGGAATTGACGGCCGGCATCTCATTACATTTTTTCTCAAAGCATGCTTAGTACTAATCACGTTAAGGTCCGTAGAAACGCATGCTTTAGAATAACCAAGTAGAAGTATCTAGAAACAATTCTTTGTATCTCTGTCACCAGTAATTGGTGTATAGATGCGACTATCTTGGGGTAGGTTGATCTGGCTACCTAGCCATCTAAAGGCAAATGCCGGGATAGTTCCTTGAGCCCTTTCCCATCACATTACCGCTTCCTACAAACTCGTCTGTCCTTAAGTCCTAGATCAGCGGCAACGAGGAAACTCTGCATGGATGGAAACAATGCCGCACCTGTGGTTGCTTTAGACTATCGCTATGCAATGTTGGCCTGTTGGCCCAAAGAGGGGCCTGCCCTCCGGAAAGCTGCCGCACCGTAATCTGGATTACGTAGCCAACTAATGTTGTTCTTGGCGTGCTCCGAAATGGAGGAGGAAACTCCAACAACGGACGAGCATGCGAAGAATGGCAAAGTAAAAGCCATACGAAATCATCATCATCATCTTCATCAATATCTTGACTTCTATTTTTTTAAATGGATTATTCTATGAATAATCATAATTGTTAAAGATATGCTTCATAATTTGGTCGATATTTTGGATTTTTCTACTAATCGATACGACGCGATGTCTCGCCTCAGACTGGGGAGACGCCACCGGTAGACCGATCCCCAATTTCTTGCGGCAAGTGTCACTAGTATACGTTTCACTCGTACCAGACTCGAACGAGAAAAACATCGTCCCGTAGCAATAGAAGCGAATATTGTTGTTTTTATTTTTTATTCGCAATTTTGTACAATCTTTGCAATTTTTAACCGTGTAAAAAGTGATAGATTTTAAGATTGTTTCCCTGGATTTAAAAAAACCGAGTTATTATAATAATAAAAGCATTATGGTATAGCAAATCGTGTAAAAAAGTGAAAATAAAAAACACAAAAAATAAATTATACAAATATTATTCATGCTAGTTGTTTGGTATTTGTGTTGGATTACTGTTCTGTGTTGTTGAATTTCTTATTATTAGAAAATCAATAATCCCCTTTTGTGCTGTTGCAAACATGTTGAATTAAAGCAGTTGTTTATTTTGTTACCAATGAGTCATTTGGAAATAAAATTATGTCCTTTTGAACAAATGAACACCGGGACGTTGTTACGCACAAAATTAAAAATACATATATAAATAATGTATTTCTGGAAAATGGGGTGAAACCAAAAAATAATTCGTATAAAAATATAATATTCGTTCTTTTAGTAGAAAAAAGTGCCGGGTATAGTTAAATTTAAAACAAAATGTTTTAGCATCTTATTTCTCAGTAATTCAATCGTTCTTTATTTATCTTAATTTAGGTATTGCCTGCGGTTAAGAGAAGCGCGCAATAGCCTAGGAGGAAATATGTGATTGCAGCCTTGCAGAATTCTTTGCTAAGTTGAGATCAAACCACATTTGCCGGGGTAGTGGAGCTTACTAAAGAAGAAGCCGAAAGATCAAGAAGGCCGCCCAATAACGGTAGATAAGGACACGGAATGAGTACTATCCGAAAGCCTCCACAACGCAGAAAATCACAAGATAGGTACAATCCAGCATTACCCCTTGAACGGGGATGTCTATAAATATTTTCCCTGCCTCAACTTGGAAAAATAAAAAGATTCAGGAATTGAAGTTATTATGCTTCTTTGCCCATTTAACACCTTGTGAGTTTTGAACTTCTCGATCATATTTCTCCATCTGTTCATGTTTAGACGCTGTCTTCCATTCCCTCACCTTGCGATCTTTCAGTGCTCAATCCAGTTATTATTTTCTGGGAGTTATTCTGAGCTTTTGCACATTTCACATTACCCCTCTAAGCACGTAGTTTGTTCATTTACCCAATGAATCGTCGGATATGCGAAAAAGTAGTAGTTTCTTTTGAGGGTTTGAAAGGTTCGTTTGTCTCAGTCATGTATCAAGTCTTCTCTACAAAGGTCGATTAATCATATGGGACGAATTATAGTTTTTAATTGCAATAACTTCATCACTCATTTTAGATCAATACAGTGAAGCCCTGTTTTTACGTGCTCGGTATTCATTTATCTCTTACTAATGAAAATTATGGTAATGGAGAGGATAGTTTCTTTCGCGTATGACATCATGTCGTACCATACATAGTATGTGGATTCACTAGGATTTACTGATGGAATCCGCTTCATTGGAGTATATGTGCGTGTGTATATATTTAAATTGAATAAAGATCATCTCCAGGATGTGTTCAGAGGCCAGATCTGGCAAGCGATACACGCATAGGGAGCAATTATCGATCATGCTAATGAAAGTGAAACTCTGCGAGTTGCCATTGCGGCGGACTCCGATGACTCACTCGCAGGGAAGACGCATGTCTTGTAATTAAATATTCAAGTTTGTACAACGACCGGTGCTATTTCAATTGGTACGGTCGTTTTCGCACGCGAGAACCTCTTGCAATAGCAATGGTCAAGTGTTTCCTGCAGCGTCTAATAATAACCATTTTACGCTTCATAGAAAGTCCAGCAGTGCCATTCTCTGTTTGTGCAGAGTGCACACGGCTCTGCGAGGCCGTTGATCGGCTTCTCGGAATGGCAACACATGCACTCTTGATTCAATAGATTAAAGGAAGATGAAACATGTGCGGAGATTGTACTGTTTTTCATTCTTTCCCATGATTCCGACGACGATATTGCGACCTGGAGGTTTACGTGAGATTTTTTTTGACAGATATTCATCTGGAATTCAGTTACTCATCTAATATGAGCTGAGCTAGACAACATGTCAATCTAATGCAATTCATGTTTTGTCTGCGTTTCTAATCTGTATTGCACATAATCATTACTCAGTAGCTGCGAGAGCGTTTAATATATTATTGCATCTTAATTCTGTCATCATTCGACTGCTCGTGCACATGTGCATCGTATGTCCAAAATAATTTCTAAACACGTTTTGGTTGCACTGTCACTTTCGTACGCATGGTAAAAATATTTATTATGAATTCGTAGCCAAATCACTCTCCACTTGCACATGTTATGAAGTCATCGTGATGTAAACTCTTGTATAGTATATCTTCACCGAATTCACACGCGTCATCTTCTCAACGCCAACTCATCCATCTCTGGATTTTTTTTTAAATTTTATTTTTGGTGCCAAAGAAAATAATATGTGAATCATTTGATATGGCGGTGATTCATCTTAGGGTCAATGCCGGTTCTGTATTGTTGTAAGACGCAGCTTGTTTATGTTTTGGATAGAACGCATTCAGAATAGAATGCAGGTAAAATAGTTCTGCCACTACCTGTTCTAAATGATCGAGCATTAAAATGCAGAGATCAAAATGTGAACAAGAGAACATATCTCACGCCGTAGAAAGTCAAGGGCAGATTTTTTATTTTATCTTCAAAATATACTTCTGTCGCCGATATGTCGTCACAATGATGTCAGTCAGTATATGTTTTATGTATCAGATTGTTTTTAATATTAATGCCGGGCGTTCGTGGAGCAAGGTCGTATGAATTTAACATGATGGAAACACTGATGCTGCCAACGCGGATTAGCGACTTATAAAAATGGCGAATGCTTAATTATCAAATTTATTATACGGCAGAGTGGCCGAGGGTCTGATATATTACAGTGTCTCGTCTGCCAGAAACAGTATACAGGGGCTATATGCAAAAACCACCCGAAAAACCGTCGCAAATCACTTATTATGCTATAAAATATGGGCTAAGGGTCATATAAGATTACGTAGAATACAGAAAAAATATCATATTTCACATACATCTTTATTTATAGTGTATATGATATACATACATCACCTCAACACACATACATCACTCTCAATTCAGTTAACTCTGTTTAAGTATTAAACTCAAAATCAACTCAAGTAATATACTAGAACAGAATCCACCTATTTTTTTGTAGCGCACTTCTTTGACTTTACTGAATTTCTCTATTTGTTGTTATAGAATGATTTTTTTCTTTTTAATAATATAAAGCCAAATAATAAAAAAATATTGACCCTATATGTTAATTAATTATTTAATTATAAACGTATCTCTTCCGCTGTCTTAAGTTATATAACTGGAGTATTCAAGAATCGTCGGCGAAATAAAAAAAACCTTCATCATTGCTAATTGGTTTAACAAAGATTTTTAACCCAACCGTGCCGATAGCGTATATTGAGTAACCCTAATTTTTGATTTTTCACGAATAACTCTTAATATAAATCCTACATGTCACAAACATTTTGTATTTGTCTAAAAAAGTGTAAAGAATAAAATATTATTAATAATCATTGTCCTTTATTTTCTGCAATTGCGAAAAAATAATAAATACAACAATATTACATGCAGTTGCCACGGGCGCGATGTTTTTTCTCGTTCGCATCCGGTACGATGTGCCATAATTTTTATACTTGGAATAATCCATTTAATAAAAAACAACGCGATGAAGAATTCATCAATACCTTGACTTGATAGATGTGCTAAAAGATGTAAGATGTCGTTTGACGAGTAGTGTAACCGAGAAAGAAAATGTTAGAAGGTGACGGCAACAAAACAAACGATCGCTATTGCCAGCAAAATCGATAAAATTATATAACCCACGGTTTTTCAACCTTTTTACTTCGCTTCACATTTTAACCTATAATTGAACTGAATTTGGATTCTTATTAACATGTTATCAAATTTCAGATTTAATGCTACATTTCTTAAGAGAATTTTTTAAAAATGATTCAATTATTGTTTCGTATATACACGAATATGCCATTCCACATCACAAAGCAATAGTAATATTCGCCTTCTTCAATGTCCTCATCTATGTGTTTGTAAGCTTATTCAATGACTTGAATTACCTATTTTTTATCCCTAAGTCTGTTAACCTGTTGACTAGCGCAATCACCAAAGCGCTTCATCGTTCGTAGTCATTAATAAAATACGTCAATTCTTGTTTTCGTCAAATGATCAGACGAGCGAATAGAAATGGATAAGGGATCACACTATAGAAACCCGCCCTATAGAAGACTATTGAACGAAATCGTAATAGTACAGGGATGGCGAACGTGTACCCCGCGGGTCACAAAGTGACCCGCGTGTGAAATTTCGAACCCGTTTGAATTTTTAGTTAGGATTGTAAAAAGCCTTCATCTAATAAAAAATAAAATAATTTTCAATCTGCTACTAATATCACTAGATGCCGCCACATCTTTAAAGAGCTAAAGTGCGGATTAGTGGGTTATATTATTAAAGGATAATTTTGTTTTTGTAAATTTTAACGTTAATAAAACTTGTAAGCCTATATAATACATCTATGTGACCCGCCACATTGATTTTAATAAAGAAAAATATCAAATTTGACCAACTTGGGAAAAAGGTTCGCCATCCCTGTAATAGTACATCAACATTTTGTCCATGCACATATTTTAAATGACCTCGTTCTATATTTAATTTGTTCACGCACTTGTTATATTTTATTGACAACCAAAGAGCATTGATTGACCTTTGTTTTGCGCGGTTATATATTATGTATGTACGAAATTTGACCTGGAAAATTTAGCGTTTTGTATACGGCGATTTAATAGGAAGCACTATAGAAGGAACTGCCGCATACGCCGCTCTATAACGAGAGGCTTTATAGGAGGGTTGACTGTAATTTGATTTTATTTCCCTTCCGTTTCTCTATTGCTATCTAACTTTTATTAAACTGCCTCGTTATGTGAGACGATTTTCTATATGAAAATTTAATTCTAACCTCATTTTTTTAATAATTTAATGAAAATACGACGTATAATATTATTTATTAATTTAAATATGACGCATTTCGTAATGTCTAGATTGATAAAACGTAAATCAACATCCATCATTAATTATTAAGATTTAATTATTCAAGGCACAATTTTCAAATGAATAGTTTATTCCTCGACTTCCCAAGAACATACAATGTAAATTTATGAATAATTAAATATTTGATATTTTTTCTAAATACAAGCATTAGAATACGAACAAGCAATTTATATTTTATATATTCGATTGTCAGTAAATTAATAAAAATTACAGTACATATTTGGCATTTAGATGCCATGGTATTGTATTAACCTTTGATTTCTCTGTTTATGGCAAATGACACCATATTACTGTAATTAAAGATCAACTAATTATATTCTTTCAATGAGATTAAATTTGATCACTTTGCATAGGGTGATCAAATTTAATCATGATTATGATTAATTCTTGATAACAATTCCGAATAAATCCAGTTGTATTTCAATGTTATAACATTATATATTCATCTCATACTGTAAGTCTCAATGTAATGCTAATTTTTCACCGAATATTGAATGTTTTGTTATTGAATTATTGCATGCTGTGATAGGAAATATTGTAATACATCACCATGCCATGTTTGTCCCATGGCATACTGTATAATAATAACGATGATCTGACTTTAAAATCGCACTTCATGAATTTTAAACAGGTCACGTTATCGAAATGTGAATCGAGTAGAAAATATGGAAATTTGTGCACGTGGTACATGTCAATAAAAGCTGTTTACTGCTATTTTTTTTGACAGGTCCTGTCATTTCAACCGCGAGAGTCCTTGTCCCGGATATATACTCTTTGTCTTAATTGTTATAGAAACGCGGGAATAAAATTGAAAACATTTTCTATTCAGAAATTTTATGGTTTATACTAAAAAATACTATGCGTTGATAATTAATAATACGTGCTTGTTGTTTCTGTTATTTTTTTGTATAATTTTTATTGAAAATCAATCAAAATATCCTTCTTGGAACGGTAAAATTAATATTAACATTATTACTTAATGTATTATTTAAGTAATTTGCCAAGAGTATGAAAGAGCATTTACTCACTAATGACAACGTAGAACGAGCTTTAAAATTAAAGCGAGGAAAACAGATTTCCTATTAATAAGAAATTCAACAGGACAGTAATAACAAACAGAAAGCTTTATTGGATTTTAACACACACGTGTCGTTAGTATTAACATTTATATTGTTTATTTAATGATTTTTAAATATACGGACCAATCTTAAATTTTTCTATGAGTTTATATTTTTACACGGTAATTCGGTGGTAAAAATATAATTATTTTTAATGGAACGTATTAATGTTTACCGCGTAAACCGAGGGATAGGTTTTAATTGTTTTTTGTCCACATTATTAAAATGCATAGAAACAAATATATCGCACTCTTTATAACCAAAATAATTATATAATAATTCGGTAGTATATACATAAAAGTTATGATTATTGTAAATAAAATAACACATTTTTGACAGTTTTAACATTTAATTTATCTTGTAGTAATATATCACAATTACATTTTTTGCTGCTGTCAAAACTTTCACCCTTCAAGATGCTTACTATGTTATTTTTTTGTAAATATCATTAATCTTAATATCACATATTACCGAGCTACATTTTCAAATTATTTTTTAGTTAAAGTAGTAGGTAAATTCAAACATTTTCTTTAGAAATTAAGATATTATCGTTTTTTATTTTTATTTTTTTAATTTAAAATGCTACCAAGAATGTATATGTGCAGGAAGTCTAGGATCTTCGTCTAGGAATATTTTATTATATTATCGTACATCTCGCGCGTGATTGCATGACTTATTTTTCTTATTCGTAAGCTTTCTGTTTCCATAAATTTGTCTATTTTTGGCGATCTGGTACAATACAGAAACTCCTAGCATGAGGCACGACAGCTTCGTTCTTCCCAACCACCGTTCACCTTCCACATTTTCTTCCAAGATTTTCGTCCGCAGAAGGGATTACTTTTGTGCACGAATGATGTCTCCAAAGTACTTAACTTTACGGTACTTCACGATATTTAAAAGATCTTGTGAAGAAACTGAAGTACGGTTGAATCATTGACGCCTTCTGTCCATGGAATCTTCTATATTCTTTCGTAGCACCACATTTCAAAATCTTCCAGCTTGTTATTACGACCAACGTACTTGTCTCGCAACCATAAATCGAACTTCAAGGACTTCTGACTAGTTTTTTAACTGCTTGAATGAACTCTTTTCTAATTAAACTTCCGTTTCCGCAAATATCTGATATTGAAAATACATCTTCCATAGCTTAAACTACTCTTCCTTAATTTTATTTTTGACGCGTTTATTCAAAGATCGTTTACATTTGTTGGGAACAAAAAATAATCAGATTGTCAAAAAATAAACGTTATAATTGAAGCTTGAACTTTTCTGTGTTTTAGGAGCTCATTTTTTAGCGCCTACTTTATTTCAATAAACATTTAATTTACGCAACAATGAATCAAAATGCTATCCATCCAAATCGATGTTAAGAAACAATATGTTTATTTCTCTTATTCAAATCCTATTCATCTGTTATCGAGTCGTGTTATAAACATTATTCAAGCTGAAACTGATGGATTAATTATGGCTATGTTTACAGTAGTAGTTTGAGTCGACGCCCACCGCAAATTTCGTAAACTGTTTCATCGTGAAAAAAAGTTTGTTTTCACATTTCGCACGTAAATTTTTCAACTGACGTGGAAAGCGTCTATTTTTGTTATTTTTTTTTTTCACTTCCATGTATACTTATTCACATAGTTTTTTTTCTCTATGTAATAGTCGGCGAGAGCCAGCTGAAAGAGATTCGTCTTGAAATAACACGAGCCATGCATTCATACAAAGATATATCAAGGTGAAAATGACTGTTATGTAACTGACATATTTTTTTTAAATGGCTATATTTAATTATGTGCGATTTAATTCATTCTGGCTGAAGATCTTTCAGATATAATTCGCGCAGACTGCAATAACACCGCGGCAGCGAATCCATTAGCATTCTTCGCCTTCAGGGCTGAGCTAATTTAGCAAACAATCACAAATTCCGGAAGTGCTCAGCCGCAAAAGTTCAAACGGATCAGCCGGATAGCGCAGAAGCTCCCAGCTACGCGGTAATTGCTCCACTGTCAAAGAAACCCAGTCGATAATTGCATCAATAGGTTTGCGTCGACATTTGGATGTTCGATTAATGTCGACACTGAAACACATTAGGCGCAATCCTAGCGTTTAATTGAGCTCATCGTTCATTGGGAGACAGGGGTTGGAAACATTGCAACAAGGAGCAAAAAAACTGACCGTAATGGCAAAGACTCGTCGTAATTACGAAGTCTGTAAACTGAAGAATTTATTTCAATCAACTTCTTGAAAAGACGAATAGACTTGTGCTGAAGTTTTTCGATTCCTCCTTTAAAATATATTATTATGCCGCAAGCTAAGAATGCACTGCTAGAATTCTCTTTCTCGTAAGTCTGCTTTAAAAGGATAACAAAAATGAGTTCTGTTTGTATAAAATAAACAGTGACATGTATGTCTACAGCTTTCTGGAATTCTCAAGTTACCATATATGAAAAAGTATAATAATCGACTACATATTCTCGTTACAGTGGGATGTTTACTGAAGAGCCGGAATCCAAAATATGGATGTAACGCAGAGTGAGTGTTGTGATTTTAAAGTTTGCTGAAGCTTTTAGAAAACTTTGATATATTAAAGAATTTTCTTCTGTTTGATTCTGTCAAAATAGTCGTACGAGGACGTCTTTAAAAAAGAAATGACGCCTGCAGCTTAGCCTAAGATATATTATTAATCAAGGAATACGAGACCTTGTCAACAGATGGACGAAGTACATTTAAACGCAAGATTCATATTATTTGTAATAAATTATTTACAATTTCCGGGAGGCTAGAAATATTTAAACTCCGTAAATTGAATAGTTCAGATACATCATCCAGGGACAGAAGTATTGACGTCTGAAGACGACCATGGAGAAGAAAATAAAAGGCAAACTGTTCGCAAAGTACAGGAAAGAATTAGGAAGGAAAGGAATTTTATATGTACAGTCAACTCTTCCATAGCCGAAAGTCTTCCCTTCTAGATCGACGTTTTCATATCTAGAAGTCAAATTCCATATTTCGTAAATATGTTAAAAACATTCCCGCGTAAAATTATGGCCAATGCCCTTTGGGTGACAACAAAATATAGAACGCGCGCGTGAACAAACTGAAAATAGAACAAGGTCATCTAAAATATGTGAATGAAAAAATGTTTGGCGCTATAAAAGGGTTGACTATATACATATACTTCGATTTACACGCCATCATTTTACGCTATTTCATGATGTTTTGATCATTTATCTATTATGGCTAAATTAGTAAAACAATAGAAGAATCATTAACGAATAGTCGATTAATACGGTCACCATTTTCAATTTAAAGTATAACAGTGAAAATCATTTTTATAACCTAGCCGTGCCGATACGATCTATCAGGGACCCTATTCGTTATAATGTGCCAACTGCGAGTGAAACGCACTAGTGACACGTGCCGCGAGGACTCAGTCGGTGGTTAATCTGTGGGGAGACATCGCCGAGTGCATGCGGCATTTACGCGTCATATTAATAAGTTAAAAAATCCAAAATATCAACCAAATTATGTAGCATATCATGATTAACTATTTTTATTCTTAGAATAATACATTTTAAAAAAAAAATCAAGATATTGATGAAGAATTCATCTTGAATTGACTTGAAATGCTTGGGGTCTATTATCCGCCGTGACGGATCGGTTATATAATCCAGAAAAAGATTGCTATTTTAGCAAGAAATAAAACAATGCGTAGTCAGATACGAAGAAATTTGCAAAAACTTAATAAATATAGGCCAACATAGATTACTATGGTACACCCGGTAGAACATAACATTCCGTATTTTCCATTATGATAGTTTCCATAAGGCGATACTTTGGTGCACGAAAGTTGAAGTAGTCAATAGAACAGTAGTTCTTAATCTTGTTGGAGGTACTGAACCCCACCAATTTCATATGCGCGTTCACCGAACCCTTATATCATAGGTCATATCATTTTTCATAATATCGTACAATAAGTCGGGTGTGTGTTTTGACCTCCACCGAACCCGGGAGACTGACTCACCGAACCTCTGGGGTTCGATCGAACCAGGTTGAGAACCACTCCAATAGAATCTTCCATATTCTTCGATAGCACCGCATTTCAAACGCTTTCAGCCGATTATTGTTAGCAACCTTCATGTCTCGCAACCATATTCTATATGCTTCGTTCTTCCTAACTATCGTTTACCTTCCGTATTTCCTATCATGATAGTTTCCATAAGGTGATACTTTGGTTCACGAATGATGTGTCTTCATAAGGAGCTCTCCCTCCTAATAAATAAGTTAAAGTAGTCCATAGAATCTTTCATATTCTTATTGTGTCTTCATGTCTCGCAACCATACAGAAGTACAGACCACACGTAGCACCGTAGAGTTCAGAGACCGATTCCCAAAAGCAATCGACGACAACATAACATGTTTTTCATGTTTTAATCCCAATCTGGAATTTATTTCTACCTCCGAACTTATGTTCGAACTGATGTAGGCACCCATATTTGTCTACTTGTCGTATTTGTTCGCAGCGTTAATGCGCATAATGTTAAAGGCAATGGGTCTAAGACCTCTTTGCTTATAACTAGGGGCGGCTCGTCCATGTACACTGCGGAGCTGCAGCACCCCCACGCAATTGAAGAAAAATCTATTTTTTTTTAATTTTGAATCTTCCGTAGCACATCCAAAAATTTTACCCACGAACCGCCACTAGGTGTATACGTACACTAAAGTAATATGTAATTCCTCTTTCTAGAAAAATTATACTGGAACTAACAAATTCATATTATTGACAGCAAAAATTATCTATAGAATCATGATATAACTATTCTTTCATAAATCGAATGGTTTTCTTTATGCATATGAATAAAACCTGATTTAAATACTGTCTTCAGCTTGAATATCACTGGTTTAGATTCATAAAGAACTGCGTTAGCATTTAATTATATAATAAAAAAAATAGATAGAAAGTCAGAGCGACATAAGTACGCGAGACATTCTAAATCTTAAATTTAAGAAAAATATATAATTAGGTTTCTAATGTTCATACATATATGCAAGTACAGTTACACGTTCGCTTGGAAGTATAGAATACGAAATGATGTATTTGGAAAGCTATCACGTTTTTGAGAATAACAATATATACTGTATCTCATGGTTCTGATGCAAATCAATGGATTAAGCGAAGATATGGGAAATGGATTGGGGTTCGATTAAGGTATTTATTTTAGTGTTGTTTTGTTCGACATTTTCGTATCCCTAATAATGTGAAAACGAAAATTATTTGGCGCTCCGACGTCGGCGACCGCTGCCAGCGTTGGTAGAGTCGCTGCTGCCAAATTGTCTGAACGCCGAAGACTGTCAATGGTATACATTTCATGTAATTGCCATTGCTCTCTGGTATATAGTACCGGGAATAGAAAGTGAAATATGCAAAACAACCGAATTGACATACCCACGCACGCTTATTTATGCACGTTTGTGATCCTAACAGCGTCGAGGTATTTAACCTTTGCGGTGGCGCACAGTGGCCACAGTGGACACCGAGCCAATACCCATTCAGATCGGTGGCAATTATTTATCACCTGACATTTTCAGCGCGATGCCGAAAATTGATCCGGGGATAAATTCCGAGTTGGCAGCCGTCGTCCGCCAGAAACTTTTTAAAAAAATTAGTATCGAGAGCTGGATATTGCATAACGATGCCGCAGCAGTAAACAAATTGCAGCTCAGCATCCGCATTAAATTTAGAAGGATCAATGCGTTTTATATTCAAATCGAATGACGTCAGAGTGTTACCTGCGGATAATTTATCCAGATTCCATCGGTGCGCTGTGATTATGCACTGGTAGTCTCTGATTTCTATGAATAGAGATTTGTATCCTAAACATAAATATTTTGTACCACGTAATAAATCTCGTATGAAAATTATTTTGATCGTTTTATCTAGAACAGTGGTGAGCAACCCGCGGCAAAATTCAAAGATTTTACGTTTTGAATTTTAAAAATAGTGTCCCGCAGCCTTATTGTACCCTAGACATAATCCTAATCTTCTTCCGCCTAACCGGTCTGACGCCACGGCGTGCAGGCACGCGATATCGGTCTAACCACCAGCGCCACGGCAAACGCTACTACGAATTTATTTATGAATAAATATAATATTTTTAAATGAAAAGACGTCTTTTGAAGGCAATGTGATTGTTAGAATGTCGATATGTTTAGCCGTTTCATTTTATTTGAAGTTTATGATTGAAAAAGTGGCGTACGATAAAAATCCATATGATTGGCTTGGCGATTAAAGGGTTAGATCCCGTTTTTACGTTTTTGAAGGGAGAGAAAACGTAGATTCTGGGTTAGAAAACAAAAATTAATATTTATTTACATGATCACGCAAATTAGTTTGGTGCATATTTTTGCGCTTTGTACAGCTCTTTCCTTCTTATAAATCGATATATCTCCATTTTCAATGAAAAAATGTTCCTCATTGACATTTTTGAAGCATCGAGGTGTTTGTGCTTTTCCAATTATCAACGGGAAAAACTTCTTAATACTATCCGAATTTGTAATCAAAAGAATAGTTAGCCTGTTTTTACATAATTTACCTCCACAACAAGTTTTACCCTTAACCCTTTCAATGCGGCGGGTCTAAACACGATTCTGCATCTGAGTGCGGCGCCGTTTTGGACCAAATTATTTTTTTGGCAAGGTAAATTTGTATTCACCGTTTACCGCTATATTAGACCATTTGCCTATAAGAGATTTATGCAAACATGTTGATTAGGATATGTTCTTCCATCTTAACTAAAAAAATAAACTCGATTCGCTTTATTTTCGCAGTAATAAATCTAACAAAATATCAATTGCTCAAACAGAGATTAAGTGAGAAAAAAATGGGAATGCGAATCAAAATCAAAAATGCGAAATGCAATTTTCTTATACCATTACATCCATACACGTGTATGTGGAACATAATGTACGTGGAACACCCTAAACAACCCCTGAGCCGAGATACGTCACCGATTAGTATCGGTGAAGTATCTCGGCTGCGGAGATTTGAATCGTTACTGTTCATATTTACATATTACATGGTTCCTATAAAATTCTTGTGATATGTTGTATATTTATTGATAGCTGTGTTTATTAGCTATTTTTTAAAACAAACACCATCACTTAACTCGGTCTAGTTTACATGTAACGACAAGTTAAAATTTAAAAGAATCTCGCGCATGTACGACATGCAGCCGCACCCTGGACACGATTTGTATGCGCATGTACGTCATGCGCCTCGCACTGAAAGGGTTAAAGACGAATGTCTTCGAGGTAAGAACATTGAAGAAGAGTCCTGTTTCATCAGTATTCAAAATATCTCTTGGAGCATAGTCTGCAATTACAGTAGGAGAGTCCGTCTCCTTCGAATCTTCAGCGATATCCAAGTCAACACTTCGAGATTCCCCTCAAACTGATCTATACACCACAGAGTGCCTCCTCTTGAAATGATCTATCCAGTAATTTGATGCAGTAAATCCTTCGATATTTAATTGAGACGCAATGTGCAGGGCCTTATCTCGAATTAATAGACCGTTCTGATTCCTAATATTTATTAATAAAATTTAAAAAAGTCACGCATTTATTTAAATATGTTTAAAAAAAAACTTATTCGAATTTAACATATTTCAAACGTAAATTGCGGGAAATAAAAGCGTAAAGGCGGGTACTAAATGTACTAAAATAAAACGGGACTGCAAAAATTGAACGCAAATAGCGGGAAATTGTGAAATACGGGCACGTAAAAACGGGGATTCACTATATATCTTTCGCCGTTTTTTAATAGGTATTTCTATTAATGATTGTTTTATTTTTGTATTTTTTATACTAGTTTTATTTTATTAATAAAGAGATAATTTGAATTCATTATTCAGTGTTTGTATTATTATAAGTTTCTTAGATGCGGCCCCCGCAAGACATTTTTCAATTTGTAGCTAAAATAAAGTTTCACACCCCTGATCTAGGAGATGAAATACTACAATCTTCATAGAATCAATATAGTAAATATAACACTACGCTAATGCAAATGTATCTAAAATCATTTGTTCAGATATTAAACATTATATTTATATATTTAACCGAAGTTAGCCTGCCCTTTGGTTATTTATTACCAAATTAAATATATACAATCAACTCGTTATTACACGGTTTCGAAACGACACTACATAATTTTGTCATAATAGCCAATGATTTTTGGATGAAAAATTAATTAAATTGGCGAAATTTATCAACTAAGTGCCGCTTTAATTCACATAGGCTTAAAATTTACTAAGAATAAGAAACAACATTTTTTCACTTACGATACCAACCTGATCTATGAATTACTCTCATTATGTGTTTTTTACAAATTTATTAAAAGAGATATCTATTGGGAAAATGAATAAGAAGCATCTATAGATTTGACCTGATATACTATTCTATAAAAGACATTGTATATTTTAATTAAATAAAAAAAACATGGTTCAAATTTTTTGCTAAAAAATCTTTTGGGCCCACTGAGTGGAGAAGGTTTAAATTCCAACGGAGCGTACAAGTTTTATAGCTGAATATCGTCATCAATATTTAAAATATTAATAATAAATGTATAAACAACTTATGAAACAAAAAACACAGATAAAGATTTACTAATAATAATAAATTCGACAACACAGGATAGTAATAATAAACTATTAGTTTCATTACGTTCTAACACATTAGTCGTGTCGTTAATATATTTTTTTTTAATTAATATACATATGCATGAATAATATTTGTATTATATATTTATTGCGTTTTTATTATTGCCTTCTTTACACGATTTCATACTCCGCAATGCTGTTCTTTTTTTTAATTAATATGGGCAATAACGCTTTTCTGTTTAAAAAAAGTTCTGAGATGCAGAAGGCAACAGGAAACCACTGCACTATATATTCCCATGAAAACCATGCCCATGGTTCTCCATAAGGGGAATCATGCACATGGTCACGTTCGTCAGATATGGGGGAAAGTGGATTAATAGTTTATCTAAAAAATATCATAGTAACAATAATAATATTTAATCGCTTCACGATTTAAAAAAAAATATACAGGCACATCATCATCATCATCATTTGCCAGCCACAAGGCTCGCACTCGCTGAGGGCATGGGCCCTACCAAACTCTCGAATAGCAGTCGAGGCCAAAGGAACCTTTGAGTCTCACACGTGACGTGAGGGCTCCCCTTTCGTGTCCATACCGCGGGGACCCAAGCCGTCTTGGTATGCAGTTTTTTGTAAAGAGTTTCCCTCTCTTGGCCATTGCTGGCATTGGACATACATCTTCTACCAAGTTGGTATCGGATTTTACCCTCTCGACTGTGTCCAGGCAAGTAGGAGGGGAGGGGGTTTGTCTCGGTATTCGTTTGTTCTCTTCTCTAAGGCGTTATCTGCTTATATATTAATATATAAAAAAAATATAAATATCTAGGTAAACCAATTCGAACATAAGCTCGGCGGTAGAAATAAATTCCAGATTAAGATTAAAACATGAAAACCATTTTATGTTGTAGTCGATTGTTTTTGGAGATCGGTCTCCGAAATTTACGGTGCTACGTGTGGTCTGTACTTCTGCGAGACATGAAGACACAATAAGAATATGAAATATTCTATGAACTACTTCAACTTCTTCATTATGAGGGAGAGCTCCTTATGAAGACACATCATTCGTGCACCAAAGTATCACCTTAAGGAAACTATCATGATAGGAAATACGGAAGGTAAACGGTAGTTAGGAAGAATGAAGCTATCGTGGTTCCGCAAAATTCGCAACTAGACCGAATTGGGAGGTCCAGATTTGTTTCAGCTCACTAAAAATAGACAAATCTATGAAGCTAAAGGACCAGTAAATCGCATACGTCCATACACCTACAAGGCACTTGAAAAATAAATAAAAGGGATACTTACACGCTTGAAATAAATGATTAAAATTAGCAAAAATTTCAATTCTGATTATGCTTATTAATTTAAGATAAAATTTTAATATTTTGCATAACTTATCATATATATTATCGCCTAAATTATTGTATCCGATATATAAATATAATCGGATTTTGCATTTTTTTTTATTATTAAAACGAAGCATAATGATGAGTGAAAGAATCGTTTTCCACAGATTAGCGTGAACATTTATTACATACTGCTGATTGAGAGGTCAGATTATGAATTTGGAGGAACAAGGGAGAGTATGGTGGCAGACGAAGAATGTGGCAATGGATAAGATCTTGTTGGTACAGGCCGTTTTCATTACTGTGGCAGACCAACTCCGCCCAGATATTCGTACGGTTTTGTTTGCTCGTGCACGTTCTGGTCTATAAATACAATACGACCAACAGCGAAATGGCGATGCCCACTTTTTATAGTCCGGTGGACTGGTTACATAAACGTGTGTATGCGTTTTGCACCTGATCCCAAACATGTGGGGCGGAGCTCCCAAAACTGCGCGTCTTTCTGCCAAAGTTACAAATTCCATCCGGCACAGAAACTGGTACTAACCTTCGTCTTCGCGTACGAGACGAAACGTTGCACCATTTTGGTAATAGAAAAAGTCATCGCCGGCTCGCCGCATTAGCTGCGACGCTAATTTATCCGCAGCTCGTACCGGTAGTAAAAATTCAGTGATGGATGACAAGAGATAAAGCAAATGATCCGTATACGTTGGCCAATTGAAGTTGGCCAGCTGCCACCGGTCTGCAGTGGCCGGTCTATTTGTGTCCCGGCGCTGGCTACCATCCACGACTTGTACGCTCGTTACGATGAATGAATTCTTGCGATTTACTCCGCCGACACCCTCCGGTACATGTATCATAGTGGCGTAGAAATAGCACCGACGTCAATAAATAACACTGCAGTGTGTCGCCGAGTCTCGGTAATACCACTCTGCGGAAAAAACTACGCGGAATGCGAAAATGGAATAGGAAGACGAGGCGACGAGAGATGAGGAGGCGCATCGATGAACGTTGTATGGCCGTCGATTCATTCACAAAAAAAATATCGGCAAAATAACTTTCCGGTCCATGATTTTTTTCAAATGATATAACAGGAAAAAATTTGGCAAATAATCGAATCAGGGAAACCAGAACCCAATCAAGATAATAGTATACTTGATTCGAGAAATACCCAGAAGTACCACCAACACTATAAACAAAGACTGTCAATGGCAAACGAAAAATAATATAAAAATAATTTATGAATGATATCCCATATAAATGTTCCCATCATCAATATTATATGAATCTTCTAAAGATCGTCTAAGATCCATTACAATCACCTTGGAAAATTTATTACAATTGTTGATGCCAAATATATAATACATATGATGTGATCGACATGATGATGACTTTCTGGTTTTCTCTCCTCTCTTTGCATCAATTGTAGATTAATGGATGAATGTATATAAAATATTTCGATCTATTACTTCAGTGGAAGATGCCCTTTCGTTGCAGCTGGACACGATTCTTTGCACAATTGGTCAATATCGAATCGTCTTCCATTAAGTATTGGAAAATGTCAAACAATGACATTTTCTAAATCAAAGGAGACCATCATCTTTAATTACAGACTTGTTACGTAACCTCTCCTAAGCACTCTTCCGTTAAAGATCTGGGTATTTTGTTTGATTCCAAATTAAAATTTAATTTACATGTATCGGACGTGTGTATGAGATCATCAAGAATGTTGGGCTTCGTCTTGAGAAATTCTCAACACATACGGAGCACCTTAGTCATACGAGTGCTATAAGATGCGTTGGTTCGGAGATTGCTCGAATCAGGTTCCATTATATAGGCGCTTTATGACGCCTCGAATTCCCTCAGATTAGAGAAAATACAGAAGAAATTTCTTAGGTATCTCTACATGAGGGAGTTTGGAATTTACCCAAGTTTATACTCCAGTGCATGGGTACAGGGCTGCCTGGGGTATGTATCTCTCGAAAAAAGAAGGTCGATTTACTTGGCAAAGCACTTCTTCAAGCTGTTGGTTGACACAGTACATAACCCCCTTGTACTGTGCGAGTTGGTCTTATGGGTGTCCACCTCACTACTATCGAGCCTTGCTCCGCGTGCTTTTTCTTCCGCCAAATGCGAGGACAGGTGCTCTCTAAAGATTCCGGCAACCAGAGCTATTACTCTGCTCAACTTTTGAGCCGAAGGATTACATATTATATTTTTATATAAGATATTAATCCACTTTACCTCCTCATTTCGAGGATCGTGACCATGCATAATTTTCATGGAGGACCATGGACATGGTTTTCATGGGAATATATAGTGCAGTGGTTTCCCGTTGCCTTCTGCACCGCAGTGATTTTTTTTATACTGAAGAGCGCTGCTGCCCGCTTCCCAGTTTATATTTTTGACAATTATTTTTTTGTGAAATGAACTCTGCTTGACTACTTGGCCGAATATGTAGATTTATTTTATGTCAAATATCGCCATTTCGTTGATCTTTCGTATGAGATTTTATAATTTCATATAGCGGACCAACTAATGACGGCATCATATCTCGAAGACAATCAACCGCAAAAATAGGGAAAGCATATTAACCCATCCGTCACGGCGGATCGAAACCATCGGCGGCGCCGGAAAGAGGTATATTTACAATGGAATATATACCCCAAGCATTTCAAGTCACTGATGAAGAGTTCATCAATATCTTGATTTAAAATGCTGAAAAATGGATTATTGTAAGAATAACAATAGTTATTCATGATTTTTTTACTACGCGCGAATTTGGCGATGTCCCGCCGCAGATTAAGGCACGCCGCCATCTCAATGTTCTCGTCGCACGTGTCACTAGTACGGTTTCATTCGCACTTGCACATCGTACCAGATGCGAGCGAGAAAAAGATTGCGTCTGTGCCAGTAGAAACGAATATATTTTTTTCGCAATTGCGGACCAATAAAAGTCAATGATTATTTATAATATTTATTCTCTTAGACTTTTTATAAACAAATACAAAAAGTTTCACATGTAGGATTTATATTAAAAGAGTTATTCGTGAAAAATCTTTTTATACTTAAAGATATACTATACGAAAATATGACGTTCAGGTAACATTGAGTAATAAAAATACATAATCGTTAAAGGATGCTATACCGAAATTGTGTTTCAGAAGTGCTTCGAAGAATGGAGTGTGATGTTTCTGAAGGGGGAAAAATATAATGATAATCTGTCACCCTTTTCTCAGCATAAATAGAGGTTAAATTATTAAACAAAAGCAAATTCATGAGACCGGGGTCATTACACTGTGACTGAAGATGTAAGCAATGTTTTACTTTGTTTTTATTGTATTTTTCGCATTCTTCGAAAGCTCACTGCAACAACGCCAAAACAATATAAATTAAAACGTGCCATAGTGAAAATTCAAAACAATAGCGCTCGTTTAAATGTCACGTGTCCCGACACGTATTGTTTTATTTCAAACGATGATGTTGCCAGGGTGAAAAATTCGACGCTGACCAGAGAGGGCTCGGCGCGGCAAATTTACGGCGTCGTGTCATAATTGGCAAATGTTAACCCCTCGATGCCGACATTCCGTGTCGTTAACACCGTCAACGCTGATGTCACACCGAGTTATGATGAGAGCTTCGCATAAATAATGTCGACATTACGGAGAGTAAATGAATGCGTGCCGTTGGCGCAACGAGCGTCTGACCGTGAATCACTTCTCTGGTCTCCATTGTCATGTTGATATTTTGGACAACTGGGGTCATCGCACCGTTCGCTTTGTTTCCCACACTGACTTTCTTCTCGCAACAGTATCAACGGGATACTTAAATTAATTTCGCGTCAATGCAAGTGATTCCTTCAGATAAAATAATCGTAAATGTATAAAACGGTTCGATACCTGCGCCATAATATGTTATAGTGGCTGATAATAAATCGAGAATAAATCTCGAATAATAAATATTTAGCTCGGTGTATACGATTTTTCACGGGAGTCGCAAGCGACAATAACCGGTTCTCGACATAGATATACTCATATCCTTGTTCATTGAGCTAAGTTTGGTGAGTTTTTAAGCGGTCAATTTATGATAGCGCAATATAAAATGTTAAATGTTTGATGTGTGGCGCGCGAAGGGGACGCGGCGCCGTATTTAAAAATTTAACCAGAGCCGCAACACCGAGATAAGTAATTATTTGCAGAAGGGGAGGGTGTGGGGTCATGCCCGGTAGCCGCGCTGTTTGGGCAATTAGCGCGCGAAGTTGCAGCGTGTGCTGAAACGTAGCAGGCGCCGTGAACCTGGACGAGTCAAAACTTTTCCGTCAGCGTACACCTGATGGCTGTAGTAACCCGTGAAGGCCGCGCTCTTCCAGTGGCGGCGCGTCGATAACTAAAACATACCCACATTCATTAAAATTGAAACAAAATCACAACACAGTTCATAGTATATGGTCAAATAATTAAGGCCAAAAAAATTAAATAAACAAATCAAGTTATGCATTTTTTGTTTTTATAAATACTTATACTGTATAAGTATTTATAAAAATAACATATATATACCTGATATATAAATCTATTCAAGTTATGACATTCTTCAACTTAAAAAGTGTTGAGTTTATTTTTTATCTATATATAAGAAGCGTTTAAAATGTGGTGTTGACTGAAGAATGTTAAAGATTCAATGTGAGAAGAATGTAAACGTACTTCAACTTCTTCACAACCAGCAGGAGCTTCAGGACAACCGTAAAATTGAATACAGTTATGCTTTGATATAACGGACTAATGCGGATGAAGAAGAGTCCGATAAAGCAGGAAGTCCGTTATATGTCTTTAAATATAAAAAAATAAACAATCATTTATCTATCGAAAATACACTTAATTTGTCGATAGGTAAGTATAAAGTGAATTATCAAAATACTAATAAAATCCTGATTATTCAGCATTCATCATTATTTAAAATGCGTCTAATATAGTCTAACTTTAAAATATCCCCCTCGGCTACTTCTTCTATAGCATTATTATATATTGTCTTGTATTTAACAAATATCACATTTGACCGGATATTTTTTCCGTTGTATCGAGGTCTGGATTATCGAGGTTCTACTGTACTTCAGACACATCATTCATGGACAAGAGTATCGGATTCTGAGATGACTATGGAGAGAGAAGTGGAACGAAATCGGGGGTTGGGGAGAAAAAATCTGTTGTGACTTCAGTCGTAATTGGATCGGGATGTGATAACTAAAATTGTTTCATCACGCTAAAGAAAGATTCATATATGAGAAAAAGTAAAAAAAAATAGTAGATCACCAACATCCGGAAACAGATAATGCACACAAAGAAGAAGAATGTTTAACTTTTTAAGAAATAGCAAATTATTTAATTACATTGAGATGATTTCGTATCTTTTACTTTGCCATTTTTCGTATGCTAGGCGTTATTGGAGCTGCCTCCCCCTTTTTGGAACATCTCAAAATGTTTGATAAAGTCTCGAAGAATTTATCTGGAGAGTTTCTTAAAAACCATTTTTATAACAAACTTAACACGGTTAGGACTTCAAATAGGTGATTAAAAAGACACATCCTCGGATAATAAGTGAGTTGAGAAATATCGTTATGATATCGTTATGACGGAGAAAGTTTTCTATACTTTCATTTTGGCTGAGAGGAATCTTCTTGGCAACTTGAGGAGGGAAGATCAACGCGACATTTTATTAGTTAAATTTTATAAAATTATAAAATATTTTTATGAAAATTCTAATAAGCGTTTTAAAAAAAATACGTTATAAGAGAGATTGACGTTATAGGAAAAAACTTTCGCAAACGTTATAGGTGGGTTTACCGTATTTAAAATAAAAATATGTATTTATTAAGTAGTGTAACATAATAAAAGTTAAAATCAAAATCACAATTAAAATAAAAAAATATAATTGAATCATTTCAAGTCAGGTATGTAGGTTTATTTGTTATATTGATATAACACTTTTCCGAGTAATATTAAATTATGCTACTAAACTGGACCATTGATGACAATTTAATTATTTTCTAGGAACGTTTTTCCAGTCGACATATCTGTTGAATGAATTTGATCGTTTGCATTCATAATATATTATTTATATATTCGTAATA
Source organism: Philopotamus ludificatus (assembly GCA_022495035.1). Classification (NCBI taxonomy): domain Eukaryota; kingdom Metazoa; phylum Arthropoda; class Insecta; order Trichoptera; family Philopotamidae; genus Philopotamus; species Philopotamus ludificatus. The sequence continues at coordinate 27,033 of JAGXCT010034633.1, forward strand.
TATAAATATATATTACCATAATGCAACACTCTCGGAAAATATATAGGACATAAAATGCACAAATGATTTTAATTATAAAAGATAAAAAATGGTTACATAATATTTGTTCAATAATGAAATTTATACATTTTAATGCATAAAAATATATACAGTTTTTTCACGTCAAATGCACCTTTCTTCAAATCAAATGCATCCTTTTT
>JAGXCT010034633.1:29430-54050 GCA_022495035.1 Philopotamus ludificatus
GAAAACAAAAGTTTCATTATTTTTATTATTTTCTATAGTTTATTATTTAATTATATTAAATATAATTAACCGATTTTACTTTTTCTCTATTTTTTTTATTAAATAATTATGTATGTAATGGATTAAAAAAATTAATAGTTACACAATACAAAAATAGGGCCACAGTACCCAGCTTCGGACAACTTTCCGATATGAAGAAACCGACATGAAAAATATCGATAAATGCAAACATATTTCTGAGAATTAATTTCGCGTAACTATAAATTTAAATAAAAAAATGTTGGGTTACTCCACATTTTGCAACCCTTCTCGATAATCGGTGCATAAACTTATTGCGTCTTTGGGCCATAACTGCTGGTCTTCCGAGCTATCTACCAAACTCACTTGGGCGAACAGTTATAGCCTTCAGAGTAGAAAGGGTTAAAAGGATAGATGAAAGTATAATAGATATATACATACGAGAAAATATTATTTATTGGAGATATTGCTCAAGAGAATATCTACATACATATACTTATGAACGAACTACTTCGAGTATCGGTCCAGTGTTAATTGTCTTTTAGCGCTTTTCTATTGTTCATAAATTAAAGTGTAGCATGCAAAATTATTCATTGCTTTTGTATTTTTTGCGTTTTTTAAAAATTGCTGAAGTCCGAAATCGTGTAAGTCGAAGTCTAGATATATGGAATAAATTTGAGTCAAAAAAATATTTACAGAAACGATCGTATTGTTCTGGATAATAAAAAATGTTGCGAACGATCCTCGTCTTTGGATGTGATGGGGACCGGTTAGGTAAAATTGTTTACCTAAATAGTTTAAGCGTTGAACATGTTTTAACGTTAAACGAGTTTTTTATTTTTTTATTTGCGATTTGTTTTTTATTTACGTCGTTCGATTCCTCGCCGTAATAATGTTCGTAGTGAAACGTCGTTGTACTCGAGAGCCGGGAACTCTCATTTTCTAATGTTCCTCTCGTGAACTGGTTTGCGTTTGCGGTTGTAAATTGTCGATTCGCGTCGTTCCTCGAGTATCGGCCGAAGCGAAACTAAAAAAAAAAATGCTCACCGTCGGACTCTTGCGACTGCAACATCTCGGAATGTCCGGTGGACCGTGGTTTATTGCCCACAAATGTGTTAAAGAACGCGACGGCGAACATATGGGGTATGCGTCGCTGACAGTTTGCCGATGCGAATCGAAAATAACCGCCGAATGCTTCTCGTTTCTGGATTTGCAGCATCTAAGTAGATGAAAGATTAGATTATTACGAGCGAAGGGATCGCAGAATTGCAGGTGACCCCCGTATCGACGAATATAACTTATGTAACTATTTATCTTTATTGTCCGAAGACGGAGGGCGCTGAAAGATTGAAATAATCAATATATTAATTAATTATGCCCGTCGTAATTACGCAGTTTTTTTTATTAAAATATTGTCGAGCGAAAGAATCCACAATTGGATCGATAAAAAATGATAATATTCGTAGATAACGACAGGTATAATATGATTAACTGTTGCTGGGCGCAGATTGACGCTCGTTGTCAGAGGGGCGAGGTAGAAGATTCTCATCTCACGATAAATTAAATTGTTAGTAGTTTTCAGTAGTATAGAAGGTACTGCGTTGTAGTAAGTAGACAATGGAAAACCTCTGGGTAATATATTATACCAAGAAAATCAAGTCCGTGATATTTTCATTAAGTGAGTAATCTCGCACATGCTCTACAATAAGCTTTGATGATGTTGATTGAGGATAATACTTACCATAAGTCTTTGCGTTTTTTTTTATATAGTATTCCTATGGTATTCGTCAATAGTGACCTTGAAATGGAAATTAAAGAAATTCATTATAGTATATTTTATGAGTTTGATGAGTTACTACTACTTACTAATCTAGCCGTGATAGTGGCGTCTATTGAGGGACCATTATACATGTCACAAACTTTTTGTATTTGTCTCAAAAGACTAAAGAATAAGTACAGTCATATCATATCCTAAAACGTTTTCTTTAAATCACTGTTTTCTACAGAATTCTAATATTTTTAAGGTCAATTTAGATATTTAGTAAAGGAATTTTGTAAAAAGTAGCGATTTAGAGGAAACGCTATAGGAGGGCTGACTATATTATAAATACTCATTCTCTTTTATTCTCTGCAATTGTGAAAAATACAATATTCGCTTCTGTTGCCACGGGCGTGATGTTTTTTCTCGCTCGTATTCGGTACGATGTACCAAGCGCGAATGAATCGTACTAGTCACACATGCTGCGAGAGATCAGTCGGCGGTGATACATCGGCGAGTGCTAGTGTCTTTTACGCGTCATATTGATTAGCTAAAAAAAATCAAAATATCGACCATATCGCGAATAAGTATTATTATTCTTATAATAATCCATTTTATAAAATAAATCTCAAGATATTGAAAAGTGACGTTGTCAAAGCCAATTCAAAATTGACAGTACTGTAACTAGCACGGGTACTTTATGCCTTATTACTATTATGCCTTCTACACCAGTTCACAGGGATTTAAAAGAATTAGGAAAGGTGTAAACTTGTGGAATATGGGTACCTTATGAATTGTTCGAAGTAAACCGGCGCATTTCAGTATGGCAATCATTTAATAATTAGAGAATATAATGAATAATTTAGGGATCGCGTTGTCATTGGGAATGTGATGTGGGTTCTTTACGTCAAACAAAACCCAACAGGCAGTGGTTGAGCGTCAATCAATTCCCAACTCCTACCCCAAGAACAGGATTACACTCTAAGAAGCTAATGTTATTCATTTGTTGAGATATAAAGGGCGTGATCATTATGAAATGTTAAATTATGGGCAGATAAATACGACAGACGCGCTATATCGTTTGAAAGAGGCTCTCACTATAAAAGGGGTAATTTTACACTAAGACATTTCGAAAAAGACGATAGAATGAATCAATGGATTTTCTTGGCAACTTCTCACTCACCCTCCATATTCCTTAGACATTGCCCCAAGCGACTATCATCTTTTTAGATCCTTGCAACATTTTTTAAGCGTAATGTAAAACAAAAATGGATATTAACTACGTAATTTGGAAATCAAATAATAAATACTGGATTACTGTGTTGATATTTAAAGATTGATCTACTTTTCATTTTGTGCCGTAAAGCAATTTAAAGATAAAAAAATACAATTTGAATCATTATTAGTCTTGGACAATAAAATACAGTAAACCCCCCTATAACGTCGGGATAGGTTCCACGCAATAGAGGGGGACGTTATAGGGGGTTAAGGTTTTTCAATTTTATTTTTTGATTTAGGAAATCAGTAAATCAACACATTCCCATTTTTTTTTCACATTTTTACGTGTTTACCAGCGCAAATGACTAAGCTCGCGCGATGAGCGATATCCTCTCGTATTTTGGCTGACGTAATCTTACCGCAACTTGCCGGGTAGGTAAAAACGTGAGCATCGATTTACTCGATTATAATTCGTTCCATGGATATAAAAGTAGAAAATATTTTCTTACTGTATGTGTGAATATCCCTGGAATGCTCTGATAGCCTCGTTCCAATGAATCCTGCGTATTTTAGTTCGCCGGATGCGTGTCGATATCCAAACGATCCGGAGCTACATTCTCATCATTGCACCCGAACGTTATAGGGGTTCGACGTTATCTGAAAAAACTGCCGCAAACGTTATAGGGTGGAACGTTATGTGAGAGGACGTTATAGGGGGGTTAACTGTATTCGCAGAATTTATACGCCGAAATCAAAGTTGTGCTTCTTCCTAACAATACTACCTGCCTCATACATATTGATTAGTTCTCTAAATTAAAAAAATGAAATTTCAATTAATAAATTATACAAAATATTTTTCATACATATGTATTTTAATTTAAAAATGAAATTATTTATCGCAACTTGATAATATATAATATAATATGCGCACGTTTATGAGGGACTGAATATTAATCGATTTCATCGTATGAAATGTCTGACAAGTCTAATTTATTTTTATTTCATTTGTTATTACCTGTGTTGTTGAATTTCTTGTTTCATCCGGCGAAATTGAAAATATTTCTGAGAATCGTTTTCGAACAAATAATTCAGAAAGTCAGAAAATAAGAAACAAGAGTCAAAAAAGCATTTACATTGTTATTAATTCTCAAACGTTGTTTAGAACCGTATGTTAGACACAATTTATCATATATTTAGTGAGAAAAAAAACTATTTGACTGTGGTATGTATCGTATTTTATCGAGATAGATCAAGATTGCTTTCCAGCGTCGATATAAATATTAATTCTAGTCGCGTATCTGAGGTACATATTTGTTTTTCTTTAATTGTAACGAAAAAAAAATATATTTGATATTTGCCGCCTGCCTATTTTAATTGCTTGTTTGACATTTTTGTGTGTTTGTTAGATCTATAAAATAATTAAAATATCAATGATATGTCACGAAGATGGCACATATTATTTTTTTAGGCGGCTTGAGATCAATCAAAAATATAAAGAAACATTGTAATTGTAACATAAACAATAAATAAAACTGGCAACAGCATAACAAATCAGCCTTAACCTATACGTGCCGATGGGGGGGGTATATTGGGTAACCCAACAACAACGTTGACTGAAGGGGGTATCTCAGCTATCGCAAGCATTTCAAGTCGAGATATTGATAAATTCTTTATCAATATCTTGACATTTTTTTTAAATGGATTATTCTATGAATAAAAATAGTAATTCATGATTTTTACGATTCAATACGATGCGTAAAGGACAACGCTCTCCCCAGAGCTCTCGCAGTACACGAGTCACTCGTACATTTCACTCGCACATCGTACCGAATGCGAGCGAGAAAAAACACACATTTTTTCGCAATTGTAGACAATGATTTTTGACAAACGATTTAAAAGAGTCAGCGTCTCATCGGTGAGTCGCATATTTATTTACTAGCGTCTCACCAGTATCTCGTCAGTGGAACTTAACTTATCAGGTATGTATATACGTGCATCGTATTTTTTTTTCACGTTAGAATTTTGTAACTATTATTACTATTGGAATATATTAAAATTATTTTGTTTATTTGGACAATCTTTGAATCGTCATAAAGTTGACTCTGTTTAATTTTAAAATATGTGCAGTAAACGATAGACATAAGGATGCGAATAAAACGTAAATGCGTTATAAAGATTTCGGATATATCTCTCAGTAAGAAAAATAAAATAAAAAGGAAACTGAGATGGCGTATATCACCGTGCGTTCATTCTGACTTTTATTAAACCTCGTAAAATACATGGGATATCCGATACCATCGATTCATTAACCCGACCGTACTTTATATACCATCCGAAGGTGAAGAACCTCTTTCAACGCTCGGCTGCTTTTCGCCGGCAATTGAGAAAATCTTTGATTTTATTCTATATATATATTTTTTCAATTTTTCCAAATGACCCTTCGCAGCAGGTCGTTAACACATCTCGAATCTCCGTTCATTATCGGACATTGTTCACTGTGTCCACTCGAGTTTGTGGCCCGTGGCCCTTATTGACCAGCCTGTGAACCTCGCTCGCAACTGTTATACGGTCGTGTGACAATGAAAACGCGGCGATAAAACCGATAGTGAGTTCTATCTTTAAATAGTGATTCATATCGGGGGTCCGGTGAAATTCGAGCATGAATGGGTTAACGTGCACGACGCTATCTACATATATTTTTCGTTATCTTTTTCGGTCGTATGTAATGTTTATTAAATTTTATTATTCCGTGTAAAACTATTTTCATAGAGATAAGGCTTTTATTTTTAAATGAAAAAAAAAATTAGATTAAATTCCTGTTTTCAATTTAATATTAATATTTGCACAGGCATCCATCCGCACATTTCGCTCTCTCATTCATATATATTTTATTTGTGTGTATGCTGTCATGTTTAATATGCTTTATCGCGTTATCAATATATGACATCATGTCGCATATTTCTTTGTATTCTATATAAAGCCCATTGGATTTCGGCTCCATTACGTTTGAAATCGAATATTCGTCGTTATCATTTTCATTAATAGTGCACGCTGATAACATTCCATTAACAATTTCACGGTACACGTTGATAAACGTGTGCCACTGATAAACTTAAAAGAGCACGCAGGATAAACACTGCTTATTTTACTGCTAATTACTGCACTGTTCGGCTAATTACAGCCGGTGCAAGCATTAATTGATTGGCGAAAATTGGGTCGAGGTCGTGTTATTGTCCAATCAATCGCCTGCTTCTATATATGATACGATGGGGGCACTTTTAAGTACCCAAAGTGTTTGAGATATACAGTCAAATCTCCCATAGCTTTCCCTGCTATAGTCCAGCGGCGTGTTCGATTTTCCCTCCTATAGCGCTTTCAAGTCAAATTACGTATTTCTTAATGCGCTTTGGTTGATATAAAAAAAATACCGCGCGCGTGAACTAACTATAAATATAACAAGGTCGTTTAAAATATGTGAATGGAAAAATCTTTGATGATTGATTTGAATTCGTACAATATACAAAAAAACAATTAATAAAACCAAACCCCACATTTTGCATAGCTGCCTAGTCTTCTATAAAGCGGGTTTCCATAGCGTATTCCATCGGCCCTCTAGGAGGGTCGACTGTACAAATATTATAAGAGAATTTATCGAATATTTCTGCACATTATATGCTATAATATTGCATATTACATCGTTGTCACGTTATATCCCATACCAATCGATAAGAGAAGGATGATTAATACGTTAAAATAAAAAAAATATTTTTGGCATATTGTACATCGCTGGGGTTATATAAGATAATTTAAATTAAACATTGCTTAATATTAAAATACTAATAACTAATGAAAATTTAACACTTTATCTTTTTTTTGTCTCTTTTCTTTATTTTGACGTTTAAAAAATCTGTCCAAAGAATTTTGCTTCTGCGTTCTCTTCAAGATGTTTCAGAAATGTGACGTGTCCTAGTTATTCCAGGGGGATTTTATTACGACTCATTCATTTTGTCATGGTGATACTTCTCCAACTTCTAGTTTTGACGTTATACTTGCAAAGAGACTGTGATTAATTAAGTATCCGACTTCCTCTGTATTATATATAGGAGCCTTAACCTAACCACGCCGATTAGGGGTATATTTAACCAGTTCAGTCCATGAGTACATAACCGCAGTCCATGGTAATGGTGCACGCAATGCGGAGTAGTCATATTCCAAACGTATTTTTTTATTTGTTGTTTCCTTTACAAATTCGTTGGATATTCTATATATTATCACATACTAAAAATCATGCATACAAAAAAAAAACATACTAAAAAAGGGATTACAACTTGTTAAAAAATCCATGGCACTGAACCCGTTAAAACCCCTAGTTTTTCTCGAATAACTCTTTTAATATAAATCCTACATATCACAAACTTTTTGTATTTGTCTAAAACAGTCTAAAGAAAAAATATTATAAATAATCATTGTCCGTAATTGCGAAAAAAAATAAAACAATAATATTCGTTTCTGCTGCCGCGAGCGCGATGTTTTTTCTCGCTCGCATCTGATTGCAAGTGAAACCATGCGACGTGACACGTGCGACGAGAGCGGCAGTCGGTATTGAAACTAGTCTTAATTTTTTTGTTGGGCTTTTATTGTATTAGAATTATTTTTAAAATGGACCAAGATATTATGTTTTCTGACGAGGGGTTAGTAGTTTTTTTTGTAGGGGCTAGCTTTTCAACAGTGAAGAAATTTCAGATTTCTATCTCGTGCTTAGTTATTTGGTCGTTCGTTATCTACTGTATTTTGGTGAACATATGTAAAAAATATACTAAATTTTATTGAATTTAGATTTTTTTTTAGACAAATATAACATATTTAAACTAGATTTTTTAATTTTATTAACGTGGTTTTCATATATGTTTTTTTTACGATATTATTATTTGTGAAGTGGAGGTTGTCAGACGACGCCGCCTTTCTTTCGAGCAGCGTCACTCAGAATTACCTGAAACCCATCTGTATATTATCTGTATTCAGTCACGGTTAACTACACAATCCCAATACAGTTGTTGGTACCTAGAATCTTCGACTTCAATTAAATTGTAAAGCAGCCATTTTTAATAAAAAAAATATCATTTATGTAAATATGATATATAATCGCTGTCATAACGTTATTGGTAAATAATGATGTTTTATTTGGTTTTTTTTCTCAATTTTGCGCATGCGCGAGATTCTCGGCGGATAACCTTTCGCACAATCACACAACACACTGTTGTAAACATTGACTGTTCTGTGCAAACACGATTTTCACACTTTTTTGCTCGACATTTAACAGTGCTCACGTGAACGCCGCAGCAGCCCGATGTTTAACCCGTTCGCAGCCACAGATTTGTCTCGTTTTTTTTCCTACTGCATTGTTGTGGAATTGAATTTGCAATATTTGCGATAGTTACACAATATTCGGAGTCACATGTGAGTTGATAACAGTTCGTGCCAGGCACGGCACTGTGTCGTATACAAGTTTTCACTTTCAACAATGAAACGTATTTGTTATTTTTTTTTTAAATCTCAATCGCGTGCCCGGCAATTATACGCTCTCGGTGGCTTAATGGCAAAATTGGTTTTGTACACCATTCAGTATTTAGTGGTTCATTCTCGAGTGCTATTAAGTCGGTAATTTTATAGCCCGGCCGCTTGTTTGGGTCAAGTCCGCTATAATTGAGCAGGTGGAAGTCGTCAATGATTTCGGTCAAAACATTCAGTTATTTGCGATAACGCGTATTATTTAGCAGGCGATAATGAGGCGGATGCCTCAATCCAGGCGCTTTTATTTTTCACCAGGTCTCGAGTTGAAGTGCAATTTTCTTTATTTCAAACGCGGTTTATGAAATATAAACAAGGCGTAATTGTTCGTTGCTCGATCGTATTTTTTCTCTCGCAAATTGCGTGATGATACATAATATTTTTTTTGCATCGATTGTTTTGCTATTGTTGCACACTATGTTTATGTAATTTAGCCTAAATAAATCATTGGCGCTGTGAATTCTTGTCAATTAATCCGCTGCATGATCGTGTACGATGCCAATGTTTCCAAGAGGTGGATGAACCAATAAAAAGTTTATATTTGCTATGCTGCGAATATAACGTCGCTTTAATATCGCATGGATTCGTTTATGGCATTATTATCTATGATTTCGTGCGCATTATTCGTCGATGTTATAATTTTAGGACACGTTCTCGAATAAATATATATCATATCGTGGCTGTCGATAATGAAAATCTCCTTAATATCACCGACCTATTCCTTTCAATGAACAGTGATATGTCATTGTTAATGATAACAGCGAGAAATGTTAACAACGAGCGTCGTTGACGCTGAATAGGGAATCTGCTGCTGCGCCAATGCGTCATTGGTATGAAACTTTTTGTTGTACGTAAGAGACTTGTTTTAGGCGCCATGTTGGTAACTGTAAGAATAACAAAAAAAATCTGTTCTTTGTCTCTGCTGAATAGTGACGATTTGCAATCCATTGTACAGTATTCCGCTTAATTTGGTCACAAATAAGCTGCGGGTCCAAATAAGCGAAGTTAAAATTGTAAAAATAATAAATATGTCTAAACGTATTATATTAGCTATCGAAAGATCTTTGTCTGAAAGATTTAAAATTGAAGCCGATGATAGTTTATTCAGCAGAAAATTTCAGAGCATTAGGAAGCTAAAAAAATATCTCCAGTAATTTAGAAATCTAATAAAAAGCTTGGGTTATTGCGTTAATATTTAAAGATTGGTTCACTTTTCATTTCTCAGCTCAAGCTCAGTCTGCGGTGAGACATCGCCGAGAGCGTTGTCATTTCCGCCTAATATTGATTAGTTAAAATATCGACCAAATTATGAAGCATATCATGAATAACTATTTATATTGTCAGCAATTGTGGAAAAAAAAACAAAAAATATTGCTTCTTTTGCCACCGGTGCGATATTTTTTCTCGCTCACATCCGGTACAATATGCGAAGTGCGAGTGAATCGTATTAGTCACACGTGCTGTAAGAGCTCAGTGTGCGGCCAGACATCTGCGAGTGCTCGTGTATTTTACGCGTCATATTGATTAGCTAAAAAATTAAAAATATCGACTATATCACGAATAGGTATTATTATTCTTACGTGAGTGACACGTGCTGCTAGAGCTCAGTTTGCGACGGGACACCGCCGGGCGTGCGTGTCATTTATGCGTCATATTGATTTTTATTATCCTAGAATAAACCATTTTTTAAAAAATGTCTTGATTTGAAATGCTTGGGATATTTGAGATACCCTCTTCGGACGACGCGGTTGTTTTTACGCCTTTGTGACGGATGGGTTTTATTAATCTTAGACAAAGACTTATTAAGCAAAGTTTTATTAATCTTTCACCTAAAATCTCTGCAGAATTTATACCCGGAAATCAAGTCAGTTCTTCCTCCTAATAAATACTACCTGCCTGAAACAGCCATGGACCAAACAGTAGTACCTACGTTTTAATAGTATATTAAATTGATAAATAAATATTTTAGAATACCTATTTTTTTACATCCCCCTACCATCAAACATTCAACGTTCGCACACATTTTGAGGCACCAATTATGTGTGAAAGTCGAAAACCGCCTGTATAAGGAACTATTACATAGTTCATGGTTTCTTGGGTTTTGGTCCAAATAACCGTATATCCCGAAAAATCGGCGTCCCAATTAAGCGAAATCTACTGTATTCCAAAATAAGAATAAACACGATCAAGTTCAATTAATTTTAATTTCAATAAATTGAAATGTTGACGTCTTTCTACTTTTCAACATGCCAGATTGATGAGATTTCATGGCATTTCTTCTTTATGTCATTCTTCTCGTTTCACCTGTCATCGGTCGGCATTCGCGTGTCATTCACACGGCTCATCGCGACCTCGGCCACGTGACCCGCGTGCTCGATGGCGCTTTAATTCGAAAATCGAGAAATAAATCGGGAAAGAGTGACATCAGCCGCGGCGACCCGGTGACCTTCCGCGTGTCAAGTCGTGACTGGTGACCACTGTCGCGTTGCAGTTTTCCCAGATTTGCATACAATGCACCTCACGCACTACGACATCTTGTTTCTATTGTCCGGACAACGCAGTGCATTCCATTTAATGGCAGTTGCGTGCTTTGAACGCCAATGCAGATACTCCGGCGTCAGTCAGGGTCCATCCGAGCTCTGCGAGACCAATGTCTAAGCGCGAGCCGGGACGTGAAGGAATGCGCCAAAGCGCCCATCGGCAACAACGTCTTCAGCGGTCGGGTGCAATTGTGAATTGCGGAGTACCAGTTTTCGCGCGCATGCGCATCAAATCGAGGAAGTTTCTCGTGCATTCAACACCGCGTAGTGAATTTCCATTCATTACTATATCATTGTAAATAAGTATTATCTGTTAAACACATGTTTCGCAGTGATTATGCGATCGTTATTACTATTGATGATAAACTGAACATACAAACAATGGACTCATTAACGCACACACGTTAACACGCATGCAATTAATTGCTCAATTCTAGAAATTTTCGAAGCACTGATACCGTGCACATAATGTAATCAACGATCGGTTTGAATCAAATTAATATCTGCGCCAATAAATCTTATCGTGCTTATCTTATCCTTATTTATTGCGCCTCGTGCATAAGAATTCTAATAACTACTGTTTTTTTTTAATAATTCATATTATATCCATTTTTTTCTTTCAGATAAATGACGTCATATTTGTGTGTTAATTCTGAGATGAACGGCAGTCGCTGTTGCTCGTTCTGATGTTATGTTTTGTTGATCACGACATCTATAGAAGAGATAAAGGTATTTTTCCCCAGATCAATTTATTGGTTTTATATATAATATATAATAAGGTGTCAGCGTCATTGATACAATTGACAATAACGATTACTTATCAATTATTCCATGATGAGTCATCTGTATTTACGATTTTTCAATTTATGCGCGCACGCATGTTATGCACGTGCAAGTTCTTTTATTGTTGCGGTTGATTGATTTGGTTTCGTATTTTTTTTTCAATTGAATCATGTCCTCATCCTGAATTGCGTCGGGTTTTTTAATCGATTTGTTAATGTGCACGTGAATCATTGCGAGCATAGCAGGCGTAACGAACCTTTTCGTGTTGGGACGCCGCATTCAAGTGACATCAATTGCTACCTTTGTTGAGTTGAATATTTTCGCGTGTCGGAGTTTTGTCGGTGCAGTGATATTCATGGCTAGCGACCTGACCCATAATCGAATAGCCTAGTAAACCTGGAGGACGACTCGTATCTCTGGAAAATGAAAGGTGGATGGACGATGGGAAGGATAAACTTATATTGTTGTTATAGTATACATAACAACGATATATCGTTGTTCGCAGTAAAAGTGAGAATCTTAACGATGATCGTTTTTGACTTCACAAAGCTCGAAAAGGTAAACGGATTCGGGAACTTGCCACTGTTAAGTAATGTGTAACCTTTTTGTTATATATTTAGTTTGTTCGATTTATTTTTAATAGACAGATTAAAATCTTGACGTTAAAAAAAAGGATTATTCTAAGAATAAAAATAGTTATTCATGATATGCTTCTAAATTTGGTCGATATTTCCGATCTTTCTATTAAATGTCGCGGAAATGAAATGCACAGCCGGAGATGTCCCGCCGCAGACCGAGAACACGCTGCCGGTAGACCGACTGCCAAATTCTCGCAGGACGATTCACTATTATATGTTACACTCGCACTTGGCAAATCATACCGGATGCGAGCGATACTTATTTTGACAAATACAATAAGAGTTTGTGACATATAGGATTTATATTAAAATAGTTATTCGAGAAAAATCAAAAACCCAGATAGAATCGGCACGGCTAGGTTAAAGAGCTTGAATCATTTTTATCTTCTCTTCTATTGAAGAATGAACACTCTTGGAATGCGAATTCCATTTTCGAAAGACAAAAAAAAATCTATTATTTATGGTACATACTTGTTTTCCAAAAAGCTCTCTAGAGACATTTGTTTTGTCAACGCTTCCTAATTTGCTAAAAATGCGACACAACATTATCATTAAATAAATTTGTATTGCGCATAGCCCCAACTATGTGGATGTAATATTTTCATCTAAGAGGGATTCGTTCTCGCTTTTAAATGATTTTACGTTTCATTTATACGGTTATTTTTATTCTCTTATGACTTTCTTTTTTTTTTCGGGGACATTTTTGCAAGGGTCGTTAAACTTTGCTGTGAGGTGCTTGTAAAGCGAGCTCCCACCGTATATGAAAAAATATAAATAAGTGCTTAAAAAGTAAGAAATGATTTTTTAAGCAAATTGCTGTAGGTATTTAATCCAATTTTCCATATTTAAATTATATGTAAGTATAAAACGCCGATGAATTAATTAGTTCAATGTGTGCCTATATGACATCAACTAGGCGAGGCTGGAATGGTAATCGTTGGATCGAAATCCTTCATTGATGTTGTCAAACACAGTAAATTATATTATTCATTTGTATATGCATCTAAAATGCAACAAAATGGGATTTTTTTAGATGATATCAATAAATATCAATCAATTGTTCCTTGCTTGTAAAAAATAATTACATTTCTGTTGTATCGGGAAACGATTTTGCAATTATAAAACTATTAATCTGGGAATTTAATTTAAAGAAAAATAATAATTATTAAAGGATTTGTGACCACTAAGTAAAACTGAGCAAAAGTTCATACAATTCTAGACACTGCGTGTGGAGCGTCTTTTGTAAAGCTACAAAGTGTTTGTTCACTTAGATAATATATAAATTTGGACGGACTTATCCGTCAACCCGAACGTAACGACCTGATAAAAAAGGTTGAGTATGGCTGGGTTAAATCAATCCAATTTACTAGGCTCTCCCCTGTGGTACGCGAGCCGGTCTCGCATTGCAGCAGCGCGTTGTCGGTGATTCCTTTCAACGCGTCGCGGATAACAATGCGAAGCGGAAGTGATCTCGTCGGTGGCGTCCCGCCCGCCATTGCCGTTGTGTGTATTCAAATTAATCAGTCTGCCGAACAATTAAACGCAACTGTTGCGATTAACATCGTCTGCTATCGCGACGCGGCCATCGCCGTAACGACGCTGTTCCGGCGTCTCTTCCAAATCGGCACGCACCCGAACGCCGTTCCGCGCGGACGCCTCCATTTGCATCACAATCGTCGTCCAAGGACCTGCGATGCAAATCCGCGCATGGATGGACGAATGGTACAGGCGGAATGAAATCGCCAATTAACATGTCGACGTTGTTTAACGTCAATTGTTTCTATGTTGACGAGTATACTGCGCGGGCAAGGGTAAATCTCTTCGCTGCCCATTGTTCTCACTGGTTAAAATCATAAAATATGATCGGTTAATTGTTACAAGCTTCAGGCCCTTCGTCGAATTGTAAAAGCATGTTGCAAAAACCGCGAGTTGCGTAAAATCTTCTTTGCTTCTATGTATTTTTAGAATAGCATTCTGTTCGTGACCCTAGCGTCCGCCCCGGGTCTCGGTTATATCCGCAAGGGCTTTGTGCATCATGCAAAAGTGCCACCTTTTCTAACAAGCACTAGACAGAAGAGCACTCGCAACTAACCACCTCATTATTTCGTTTTTTTTTTATTTCCCGTCGCAGTCTTCTGGCTCTTCCGTCTCGTTACCGAATGGATCTCGTCCGTTGATAATGCGCCAGACTCCCAAGGTCTCAGATACGCATTCGCAGGATGCGCACGATGCTAATAGCCGATCGCTCGTTTCCTCGTGAGCGTGCGCTCTCTGTCTCGCATTCTTGTAGTGCCGTAGTATTGATAGTGAGCGCTATTTACGTTGCCATGACTGCGATACTATTTTTCCTTGTGATCCGCCAGTGTCAAAGACCCTGGCTCTACACTGTTCAACAACTGGCTGACGTAATTGTTTGCCCGGGCGGAGTCGTCCGCACAATTGACTCTTGCAGACGCCGGTGTAGGGTCACTATACGAATCCATGAGGCGAGTCCGCCGAGAGCTGGACAGCGAACCGCGAAAATCGATCGGCTCAGATTGAACTGCGATCTTTCGCCGGTATAAAAATATCGTCGGATTAATTTTAGACTTATAATGTCATTTATATTAATAGATGGTCTATATTTATTCCGCTCAGGATGAATCCTGCGGATGATTAAACTCTAATATTAGATTTCTTTTTTTAACTGCGACCTCCCTTCCTTGGGTCTAAATTTATTAAAAAAAAATGGCCAACTAACTTACGTCCGTTGTTTTGCGATCTTCGAAATCGATCGATGAGGTGTTGAGCGTTTTGTCTCAAACGATTTGAATAGTGCGCGGTGCTCTACGCTGCCATGTTCAAGTTCAAAAACCTCAAACCGGTCAACTCGAATATTTCGTGACTGCTACGATTGGCCGGCCGACAATTCCGGTAGCAGTCGACGCCGACGTTGCTCGGCCGCGGTAGCCGATTGCAATAACAATAAATAAAGAAATTGAAGAACAGGTAAAAAACTAGTGGTTAATTCGCCAAGGACACACCATCATTGTGCTCGGATTGAATCGAGCTAATGGATTCTGCGGAGAATCGAGTGGAACACTCGCCCGGTAGCTGAAGCAAATTGGATGGTGCGGTCGGCCGCCTCTTTTTTCTGTTGTATTAAGTTTTTTTTTGATCATGTCGCCACATTCGCACTCGGGATTTTAATGAAATTTCATTATGTACGCTTGTCACGGATCGTGATTGAGGGGATCGAACTTGGAGATTGGCTTCTGGAGCGCTACGAACGTGTCTAATCCAAAATGCGATGCACAAGATGATATAATTTTGAAAATGTCCCAGTGTATTCTTTATATTCCCGCACCGGGCTCATTTTTTTTTAATGAGATAATGATATTCGGTGCACGCGCACGTATTGTTCATGAATTATTGTTTTCAAACCGTTGAGGCGTGTGATGATTGATAATTACTGAGCCTGTTTTGTTACTATCGTCATAGCTTTTTTATTCTTCGACATACACACTCTTACTTCTCGCCATCGCGTATCAAAATATTTATGATGTAACTGTGTCGAGCCGTTTAATTGTTGGTGATTTATTGTCAAATTTTAACAGGAGTGATGCATCAATTAATTTGCTGGACGTGGGTGGAAGGTCGCTAAACGCGCTGCGTCAATAAATCAGTCAATGCACAATGATTATCAGAACGATTACGGAGCAATTGAGTCAATTTGGCCGGGATGGGCCTCGCTATCGCGGCTTGAGTCATCGCTCCAGCGGCGTCTCGCGCCGAGATGCTACTGAACCCGTCTTCCGTCATACCCTCGGATCGTGATGATGCAATTGGGATGAGACGGAGTCGCGTGCCACCGCTTCTGGCCCGCTGGTGCCGGTTTCCAATGCGGCTCCAGTCTGCGGGAGACTATCGTGACGTAACCACAATGAAATTTGTAATGTCAAGGTTATGCCGGCTCTGGCCCGGGCGAGCGTTCTTGCCGCTGGCGAAGTGCTTCGACGACGAGTAGTAAAAAAAACACACACACCACAATTTCTTTTTTAATAGCGAGATGGTCGAGTCTCCGCGTGGACGAGAGCGAGAGGAGAGAAACGAGAACGTCATTCCAAAAGCAAATTTACAAGTGAATAAAAAGTAGCTCTACGAGGCTTTTATGAGCCCTAGCCAACGACCGGCGTGGCTTTCGCCAAACGTATCGATTCCGATCTCCATCTACTGCGGAATTGGCGTTAAACGCCGTGCCATCGGGGGAGAAGGTTGTTTTCGTGGATAGGTTCGATTCGTTGCGAAATTACATTGCGATTAAACACGGCTCTCTCGTTGGTTTACGATTTTTTTTCCGAATCGCAAAGCATTTATTTAGGAGAAAAATAATGAGGAAAAATGTTTAGGCGGTGACGGACATGTGTCCGATGGAATATCGTGACTGCCCGACGAGTCCTTAGGTTCCCATAAAATAATATATACTTGTAGAAAAATAATGATCGAATCGATTTGCACGATTTTAAAGTAAATTTTAATGAAAATCTAAGAATTATTCGTGTTAAATCAACTGAATTGCCAACTAGTTTCTGAAGGTGTGACCTGTTCTATACTCACAATAAAAACAAGTGGAGGATAAATAATGGCTAGAAAATTGGCTAATGATTAATTTAATCCTGTCTTGCCGATGGGGTCTATTGAAGACCTCAAGTTATTTTTATTTTTCTCGAATATCTCTTTAAATATAAAACCTACATCTCCCTACATTGGTCTAAAAAAGTCTAAAGAATAGGCATTATAAATAATCATTGACCTGGAATTGGAAACTTAAAGCGATAATAAACATATCATGAATAACTATTTGTTTTTCTTAGAATGAAGATAAATAATTAATCAATATCTTGAGTTAAAATACTTGGGGTCTCTGAGAGTCCTCCTTCGGATGACGCGGTCGTGTTCGAGCCGCCGTGACTGATGGGTTAACTTACATTCATTTAAATTAGATACATTGGTTCCAAAAATATATTTAAATCCTCTATTACGTATTGAATCTATTCAATTAATTGTAGTATTGTCTGTAGAGAATATTATTATTTTAATATGCTCACTATTGATGAGTTACTGGATCTTTAACCTTTACGTCCCGGTGTAAAGAAACCAGCCGCAGCGTCCAATGGGGGGACCTATAGTCCCCCAAGTTTCATAGAGCATGCATCGACGCGACTTACAGCCTGTAGCGGCCTCAGGCTTGTGTATACGAGGAATATTTTTTTAAAGATGTAATGTTTATATTAAAAGAGTTATTCAAGTAAAGTAAAAATCGTGGGAAATTAAAAATCACCCCATTGGAACGGGAAGGCTATTTTCGAAATTGTTTCATTTTTATTTTTATAAAAATCGTGAGAAATAATGTCATAAAAAAAGAACAGTATGGTCTTGTATTTGTATAACATTTCTTTTTTTATCTCAAAATCAATTAATGTATAAATACAAGCCACGTGAAACATTAAAAAAACATGGAAAAGGATATTAGCAAATTCTTGAAGAAGCTTTGTCGTTAATTAAAAGTTAATAAAGTATTGTACGTAGCTTAAATAAGTATTCAAAGGAAATTACGTAACTGCTTATCGAAAATAGAAAAATTAAAGAAAAATATAAAACAATCGTTGTTGATAACGGATACCACTGAAATAAGACTACGTCACTGGAAAATGCTTTAACTAACAAAGAACACGCATGTTAGCGTGGTAACGCAAAACCCTGCCAAATTTCCTCATTGTCTACTCTATATATTTCTGGGTTAAATTTTTTGCAAACTATTCATTGCATTGTACAATTATTATTGGTATATCCGACATAAATAATTAAGCAAACGTTTGTTTATTAACATATTTCGTGTCCGAAGGGTTAAGGCTAGTCTATAAGGGGAATTTAAGATTAAGGTAGCAATTAAATTGCCGATTTAAATATCAACCTTGCCATGTTTCTCGCTAGTGTAAAAATGGTGTATCGTTAAAGGATTTAGTAAATATGATAATGTATATTTTTTTATCCAGAACTAGGCTTATCCTTTGATCGCTATTGTCACGCCCGCTTGACAACTGCTTATTCACCGCACACGCTAGCGACACGTGCTGGAAGCTTTGTGTAAAATTTATTTGAATAGGAATGTGTTCTTTAGATTCACGAGAACATCTAGAACCCATAGGTTTCGTAAGTAAATTCGAGTTTTGGCTATATTTTTGAATTTAAAAATCTATTCGCGTATGGGGAATAATTATGTAAATATCGGTTAAAAAGGGTTAATGTTGTAGTATTTCTTATTGTCGATACGTGTGTTTCTTTGATACGAACCTCGATATTATTTTTGGGTTACATCACATCCACGGACGCTTCCGACGAAGGTCGCGAGGTCGCATTGACCCTAAAGCGATGGTTCAATTTTTCCGCTCGAATTGCCGAGTCGACATGCTCTAATCCATTTTATAGTGTTCGGTGGATGTAGCGTCTAGAGAGGAGCACTTTACGCCTCTTCGTTTCGTATCGACACCGATAGAAAACTGGACCTCCTAGTTTGCATCGCCATTTTTGGACTATGTTGTGTTGTTCATGCAGTCCGCCCGTCCCAATGATGTAATGGATCTTTTTATAGAACGAATCGCCTTAGAGTCTTGTTTATTTGCGGTGATAACGAATATTCGCGGAAAATGTGCATTGTGTGATAAAACCAGCTAAAATATTAGCCACATTTTGACGCCATTATTTAGCATTGGGCCTGTATGTAACACATTCCGAGATATTTGTACAAAATGTTTGATTCTATATGTAAATATCGTATTTTTTCATTGCTAATATTTGATGTTGAAGATGTTGAGTTAATGTCATATAGAAAAAAATATAGGGTTGTCACAATATTCATTTAATAATGTTATTTCAATAAATATATATTTAAAGATCGTAGAAAATATGATTGTGATATTTTTAAATGATATATTCTGTTGGTTTTGTGCCTGAAATTTGCATTAAAGGGATCAATCGAGGGTTTAAATTTATTAATTTTAGTTGATCGCCGCCCGCTGCTTCGGACGAGATCGGCAAAATAAATATTTGCCATTCTTTGATAGGAAATTTGAATGGTATTTGCGTTTACCATTGCCTCGGCAATAAATCCTGAAGGTCATACGTGCTCTAAAGATTGAACAGGTGTTTTTTTTCATATTGTTATTATTTATTCATTCAGTTTTTCAACAAATGGTACATGAATGTGTACGGACATTTTTTTGCTGTTTGCGAAAAAATTAAATTCGAATAAAAAAAACCCGTAAAATTTTCATAGTTTTGCGCGTACGATCGATTTGTGCGACCGTTATCAGTGCGTATGAAGGACTATAGTGGAATCCGCTTAATCGAGACCCTGGATTATCGATATAGATTATTTAGGCCAAATTCCAAGAAACATAAATCAAATAAAGGAACTAATAGTAATTTATTTCGGTTATCTGGGACAATATTCCGTTTAATTGGGACAATATTATGTTTAATTGAGACAATACATTTACGATTAAAATCATAATAATGATCGCATCAATTGATCTATCAAAATTTATTATGATGGTTTGCAAAAAATTGATCAATCATCAGGTTTTGCATTCACCAATTTATTATCAACCACTATTTTTCGCTTCGATTAATAAATTATATCACTTCGCTTCCGGTTTTTGTTCCGGAAAAATAAAGTTTTCAGTTCAGCTTCAAAAAATTATAATTAACAGATATGAACCGTTATTTATTTTCGGTTCAGCTCCGATTTTTCGTTCCGACAAGAAAAATGTTTGACAAATTTTTACCGGGTTTTTGGTTTTGGATTCATTTACCAAACCCTCACCCAAAACCATTAGACCCCCTTCAGGCGTCTATTTTTGAGTTACTGTTATTACAATTCCTTGTGGTGTACGGTAAAACCCCCGATAACGCGAAGGTAGGGACCGCATTATTGGAACAACGCGTTATCGGGATAATGAAGCACATACAAAATTTAGGGTTAGGGGAATATCGTAAAAAATTACAAATCTGCCATAACTAAGAACAGTGTAAAAAAAAATATGAATTTTAGATGAATGAAATATTCGGTTGGCATGCATGTGATCGCCGACATACACATAGATATCCGTGGCTCAATGTGTACGTCAGGCGTGAATTGTGAGAAATGTGCCGAACACTCGCACACATGAGGACATGGATATGTGCGACCGAGATCAACACACAGGCTCACCCAGCCAAACGTCATAGAGTTTACGGGCGAGCTAGGCATGAATAGAATGCGCTCGCGTTATTAGGGTGAATTCCGCGATTTATTTTGAGATTCGCGTTATCGGAACACGCGCTATTATTACTGTATATTATTATTTTCTTGGTTATCGTTGGTGTGTGGTGTGTCCATATTAAATGGAATCTACTGTATTTTTCGATCAATTTATGGAATCCGGCCTAGGAAGATTGCATATCTGACACAAAAGTAATTATATTCATCTGTTATGTTCGTCGTATGAGCTGGATTGCTTGTCCAACAGCAGATGTGTCCACAGTTGTTGTCGAGTGGGTGTTGTTTACAACGAGCGTTAATCTTGTCGCAACAACGTGACCGATATTTGATGTTTCGGTTTGTCGACCTTTCTTAAAATACAAAAGTGCCGAAAAAAAGATGATAAGATTGCGATAATGCGCGCGTATTGTAAATAACGCATTTTTACAATAATACATTATTTATATGATTTTCAATACGAAGGTTATCCGAGGTCTTTGGCGTTTATCGCACAGTTCGTCAAGGTCTGTTCCTTGTCGCATTTGTGTAATCAAATTGTAGGGTCATAGTCCTGTGGTGTGGATGCACATAGCGTTACCATTACATCATTGCAATTAATTTGAAAAAAAAAGATAGATATTTGTGTAACTGTCTTTCAAATAGTCTGCCAATTTTTCAATATCCATTAATTATGAACTGTCACGTTGCATCGCGCTAATTATTCTGTTGAGAAAATTAATTATGCCGATATCTGAGATGGAAATCAAAACAAATTGAGTGTTTGCATGAATTGACAACGTGGCGTGTCTTGTTATAATCTTTTGTAGCATATTTATAATTGTCGCCAATTTGCTAAATAAAAAACATATAAATGAATCTCAATTAAAGTGCCGCCTCATCGATGACGTGCCCGCAAGAGCGTTTTGTATGCAAATTCTTTTGTATATCCATAAAATTCTCCTCTCGTATATATTGTAAACATCAGCCGTTACACAATGTAAACTGTATCTCAACATCTGTGTTATTGTTGAATATGTTTGATAATGCGATGGTAAATAAAAGTTCCTGGAAATAAATCCTTTTCCGACGATGATCCTATCACTTTGTTTGGTTTTGTAAACCACACTCCGTGCGAATTTTGTTCGTGTGTTTGGCATATTATATTCTTGTATATTTAGTGATAAGCAATGTGATTCTTTTTTTGTGTGTTTGATGCACGTCTGTAACGTGCATCAAACACACAAAAAAGCAGAAACTTAGATTTAGGACTCCATTTATTCGATTTTTTTCTTAAAATGCACGATAATTTCAATTAAAAATATTTCTTTGTCTTTACATTTGTATTGGTTTTACACGAGTTTTTCAAAATTTTCCAAAAATTAGAACACTGGTAATATATTGGAGTAAAAATTAGAATACCAAAACTTAAAAACAGTTTACTTCAATATAATTAACGAATCTACAACCATGATAATTTTTAATTAATATGATCATTATATAACAATGACTGAGAAGTTCACTAAACTTAATTGTCAAATGATATTTCTTGTTGAATGTCAATTTTACTTTTAAAAAACCGCTGCTAACTTCCAGAAGGTCAAACTTGAAAAATTACTGCACCAGACGCTCCTCAGACTTGTCAGCTATCGACTGATGCAATCTAAATTTACATTCATCGATAAATATTGGAGTGATGACAAAAAATAAAATGTTCCAATATTGGAACATATTGCAGAAAATGAAAAAAATATATTTCGCGAGCAATTCATGAACGGGTGGGTTTATTTTAATATATCTATAATATTCTTCATTTATAGTGGAACCTCGTACAACGTGGCGGATACGTTCCGCGTACTGACTGACTCATATTTAAAAAAAACAAATCTTCTAATATTCAATTTATTTTTAATAAATTAAGAGGTAAACTATATTTTTATAGCTATTGAGATATATATGTATCAGGGATGGCGAAACTTTTTGAGATGTGTCTCAAATTTTGCTCATTCTTTTTTTGAATACTAGCAATACAATTACAAATTATAATATGTATATACAATTTGTCCATTTACCTGAAGTTCAGTTCATTGAAATGCTGAGTGATGTTCATTATTGGACAACTATTATTTCGGTGTTTGACCCGCGGGACATAGGTTCGCCACCACTGAACTATATCAATTTTTAATATTGGAGTTCATTATTATATAAAACTCCAGCGCTATGTTTCGCTAAGATATAATTTCATGGTCATTTTTTTGGCAACAATTTCAATTCACTTCATTCATAAAATACTATTCAGGAACTATGATTTTTGTATATATGAATAATTGGCCTTGACTATCATTCGAGTCTGGTAAGGCCCGTACGGTCGGCGAGTGAGTGTCTCGTGGCTGGCAAATGATGATGATGATGAATAAAATATATCAGTAAATTTATAATTCTTCTCGAAGTAGAAGCAACGAATTAACTTTTATATGAAAAATTTTCATAGGGAAACGCTGATTCATAAATTATTTTAGATCGTAAAATATTTATTTCGGTTCTATCGCTTGACGTTTTTAGCATTCTTTGTGCTGAAGAAGTCTTTTTTTTATAAACCCTACGACTGCTGAGATCACAAGATTTATGTTGAAGGCTGGACAAAACATTAATTAACACATTGGGAAAATATTTGTAACAACGTGAAAAATAATGTAAATAACATTTTAGGTCTTTTGAATATTTGTATTTCAATACAATTTATCTCCATTGATCGACTCGAATAATGTCAACGAGTACATTAATACACTAGTAAATAATAATTTGGTGAAGATTAACTATTCTATTATTTTATAACATCTTTTACATCTATAAAGGAGTTAATTACAGAAAATATGTATGTTCTAGTAATGTCAGGAATGATACTGAAACGATTTAAACTTGCGAAATTACACGCTAAAGGGCAGTATAAAAATTAATTTAACGAGAAATTAAAAGCGCGTTATGCGAGTCGTTTACTAAATATATAAATTGCGCCAAAGCCTGTCGTAATAACATTTAGGTATTAATCGTTCAGGGTCAAGTGTAATAATTTTCGATAAACGCGCATGTAACCATTTCAATTATGGATTTAATCGGGCGATGAATTAATGCGAGAGGGAATAAAACAATTTTGAGAAGAAATTTCCGACATATATATAAAGCGGTCGCTCGTCGAATCGTTATCATCCTAGAGATATATACATAGCAGACTTTGGCCTCGTATAACACAATTTTATACAACACGGTTTATGATTAGGGGCATTTTTTTGTACAACACGCTTTATATAACATGATTTAAAAAAAAATCATCTATCAGGAAGAAAAATACTGCGCATGCACGCTCAGTTATAAAAGAAAAGATGGAAAGGGCTCTTATGATATTGATAGAAATCTGCAAAAACACACCTATAGACAGAAACATTATTCAAAAGAGACCACTAATAATTTATGATAATTAAAAACGAAGTGATCAATCGCCACCTGAAAATCGACAATCACAATTTTCCTGCTAGTAGAGGATGGTTTGAAAATTTTAAGAAGTGATTCTGACTACATAATATTAAAATTCGAGGAGGAATTGCGTCGGCTAACATAGAATTTTACAATAAACACTTCCGAATTCGCCGAAACTATAAACACTCATAACCGATCTCGAAAAAGTGTCGAACATATAGAATTGTTAGTGATAGCGGCAACGAATGAATGATATGTATATTTTTTAAGTTTTTTCATTTAATATGTAAACGTATACAGTAAACCCCCCTATAACGTCGGGATAGGTTCTACGTAATAGGGGG
>JAGXCT010034634.1:0-54320 GCA_022495035.1 Philopotamus ludificatus
CACACTGGTCACCGAATTAGCCTGGATAGCGGCTTGGCTTCCTCTAGCTACGTGGAATCTACATAACTATGATTGTGCCAACCGCCATCGCTGCCACGTCCAATACCGACACGCGACAACAAACCACGTGGATAATCAATTGAATATATTCACATTTTTCATTTTAAAATGATAAATAAAATCAGGCTAAAGAAGTCGCAGAATCGATGGTATATTTTACTTTTTTTTTTTGATTTAATCAGGGTGAGAATGGCTGCAAACTGTGATCGCTGAGTTGTCACTGTTTCTGCGGCGTAGGGAGTAGAGAATGGGTGAACGAAGAGTAGAGAGAGCGGCTCATTATCTGGTACAGGGCAGCAGCTGGCCGCAACCAGATTGCAGAGCAGCCGTCCCCGCGAGCCGTCGAACGTGACGTCACGCGACGCCGCAATCAGCGGCGCATGCATGCGTCGCACTCGACGCCATTGTCTCTATGGCGAATTATTAGCGACGCCGCGGTAAATATGTGCCGATTGGGGACAAATGCGATTGAGGGGAAGTGCTTTCAATAATTGGCACACTGCAATTGAGGGTAATGCCGACATTGAAGCGACGCTTAACGAAAATCACCATGTTAATTAAATATTAGGACCGCCAATCTTATTAAAGTTATGCTGGGATGCTTTAGGTCTATATGAGATGATTATTTTATTGTTAGCTGTAGAAAAATTCTTAAATGTTTTCTTTGTTAACCGATTTTTCCTTTTGTGGCAAAAAAGAAGTTCCAGAAGTTCTTTAAAGATTAGAAAAAAGTGATATGCTATTAAATAATATACTGCTAAAACTAAATATCTGACTTAATAAAGATCTGAACGAAAATTCCACATGTTTTGCCTCATTTATATATTATTTTTTTTTAATTTTATTTCAGTGGGTTTAAAATTTATATTATTTGTTTTATAATTATTTATTAAACGAATGATTTATATTGATAGGTGACTAATTATAAGTGATAACCTAAAATGCGACAGGCAATCACATAAGATTACGACATGATTTATTCTGGTAGCTGCAATCCGAACTAAAATCATTAAATATTTTTGGTTCGCTGGAGGATGCAAACGAATGTCCTTTGATCTTTTCAATCCTTCTTTCAACCAACATTTCACCGCTTCTACAATAAAAACATATTTAATATAACATGGAAATAAATAGCATTTCTTAGAATTGATTATATTTACATTATATTGACAAATATTTCAAAATGATTCTGTAGAAAAATAATACTTTTTAAATATTTTTTTTTCGTCTTACTTTATTAGTAATCCTACATAATATTAATTATTTCTTGGGGTTAATGTTTAACAATGACATTCGTTAACTCTTTTATCAATAGAAATCCTATGCAGACATACAAAGAGTCTTGATTTTATTTTCAATTTATAATTCGTATATATTCTTAGACAACCTTAGGAGCATCTGAAACGTAATAAGCATCAGTCCCCAATAAGTAACCATATGGACTAAGAGCTTTTTGAAAACGCACGTCTACTAACTATTAGGTTGAGTGAGAATCTGGTTTATGAAATATCGTTCCGGAGATGAGTCTTTGAAAGATGAATTGGGGGCAGATCGTCCTTCCGACATCGATGACAATATTTTAAATGCGATATTTAAACAAAATCCACGTCAAACAACAAAGGGGTTGGAAGGGGGACTCAATACGCTACACCCTACAGTTTATCGCCACCTGGAAAATTTGAGGAAAATCAGCAAGTTAGGCATATGGGTACCATATATTCTCAGTGACTGAATATCTATTGCCACAAGTCTCCTCGTGCGGTATAAAATCAAGCTTTTTTGGACAGGACAATACCAGGCGATAAAATATATCACCTATGAAAATATTGCCGCAAAAGACAATGATTGAATAAGGATCAACCGGACCCTAAAGTCAATATTCATGGCAAAAAACTTTATTGTGTGTATTGTCGGATCGTCGAGGAATAATCCACCACGAGCTAATGAAGTGCAACGAATTACTGTCGATACATACGTTCAACAGGATTAAAGAGTTAATGAAAAACTACTGGAATAGCGTCCTGCACTCGTCAATCGGAATGGCGTTATTACGTTACAAGATAACGCTAAATCACACACGACAAAAGTGACCCAAGAAAAAATTCTGGAGCTCAGCTGGTCTGTTTTGTCACAGTTACCCTACTCTCCAGATCTTCCTTTTCTGTTCCCTACAGAATTTTTTGAATGGAAAAACTTTCATTAATGATGAGCAAGTCAATCAGGCCCTCGATACCTTCTTTCAGTCCAAACCTAACAAATTGTATGTAGAAGGAATCGATAAGTTGTCAATAAGTTTGAGAGTGTTATATTTAATAGCGGTGAATTTTAAAGCAACATGTTTTTATGACTCGGCCTAATAATTTAACTTTTTTTGATCTTCAGTAATTATTTTTTTAATATTTGAAGCATGAATAAATAATTATTTGTCATCTATAGATTTTGCCAGGATTTCTTCAATTGTTATTATTATTTAAATATATTTTTATTTCACGCTGATATGACGTTTGCTGTTCACTATTGTAGAGGAGGAATCGTCGATGTTGATCGATATCACTCTGAAATATGGTTTTACCCACTTTATTACGTAGAATTTAAATTAAAACTGATTATGAATTTGGAAACGGTTGATGCACTTTGCTGGGTGATGGGCGTTATATGCTCTAATTAAAATAATTAATAGTGTTAATTCCTTAAAAATATTATTTTCGGTCATCCAAAGACCATTTGACATAATAAAAAATATGATGGATGTCCCCCGTCCATGCCTCCCATTACTTACGACGCTGATTCGAGGCCTGCCTCCCTCGGCCCGGGCTGCTGCTTGTTGACACGCCGCTCGCCGAGAATGTATTAGGACGTGGAATGGATCCGGGCACAACATGAGCAGACACGACAACGAACCACCATAAATCTATTATGATCACCGGGAAGGACCTCACATTATAATCAAATAATAAATCGTCGAAATTTTTTCCTGGGTCGGCTATAGACAGTGAATAAGTTGAGACGCGAGCATGTCACCGTCGCCGAAGATTTATGGAGTACCGTGACAGCGGCCCATCACTCATCCGAAGAAAGAGCCGAATCCATTTCCTTATCACTGCCTGCCTAAAGAAAACTGCTCTCGTGATAATTTTTCCGGGGTAAGAGCGGGGGGAGAACGAATTTTTACTAATATTCCACCAGTATTTATAATTATTATGTCGCGGTTCAATCGCAATGAAAATTTAACATTAAAATTTTCAGAGATATTATGTACAATGAATTTGTTTTCTAAAAACTAAGAGAAAATCTAAGAGAGGTCTGCATTGAAATTTATAGTTTTAAACAAAGTTTGTCAATTAAACAATTGCGATTTTGTGAAATGGTTTTGATACCAATTCTCACTGTGATGTTAATGAATTATTGTACTTCAGTAAAATGCCTTAATTATCGTGATATTATTCGTTTAACTTTTAATGTCTTAGAAAAACCAGAAAACAATAGCAAAGTCAAAGATTCTGTCCATCTTACAGAAAATTAAATCTGAAAGGCCTTCCACATTGCAATAAACTAAAAATTAATTTTGTTATTAATGATCTTGATTTTGTAAGAGCTTCCAAATATCAACGTGAGCTTAACAATTGTAGATCTGTATATCATGATCCTCATAGAAATGGTTTATTTATTATCTTAAACTTAAACCATTGACAACATTGCAAAAGTTAACGCTAATTCTGTTAAGTAAAGAATTATTGCCTTTAATGAGTAAATCTGATGCACTGACTATATCTCTTCTAGTGATGATAGTCATTCCGAATCAGTTTATAAATTATACCGAGCAATGTCATATAGTGACGAATTCGATTTGTATGACTTAAAACTAATTGTTATTTAATAAAAAGTTTTAAGTCATGAAACCCATCCTATATTTTTCTATGCGAATAAAATATTTTTTAATGCATAATTATAATATTTTTGTGGCATAAAAATAGACCTGGATGTATTGTGTTGTCGTATCATTCATCGAGTTATTCTTAAGAGAGTATCATAAAGTACATTCCGTCCACATGACGATGATGATGACAATTTAGAAAAAAAAACGAAATTACCACACACCCTCCTTGTTGTCGTGATCTCGCAAATGGTTCAAGACAACAACAACAAAAACGACACGGCAATAACAAAACGAAGACAGAACAAAGTACAAAAAAATGGAAGAAAATCGCACGTCGGCTTTATTTATTCACGGTACGCGATATCGCTCCGCATTTTCTTAATAGAAGGTAATCAAGTGCGGCAGAGAGCTTGTCGGAAAGTTGCGTCGTTTGCGGCGATGGAAAGAAACGGCAACGCCGCCGTGTAAATAAAATGTATACACGTAGTTGTACCAAGTTGCCGTCTTGTGTGCGAAGTTGCCGCGTAGTGTGCGAAGTTGCCGTGTTGTGTGCGAAAAGTGAACCGCCCAGGCAAATGAATGTTAACCCCACTCCGCTCCCGAAAGAAAATCTTCGCCTCCTTTTCGCCCCCCCCTACTCCGCGGAATCACCTCGTAGTGAACTTCTTTTGAAATGCTGGCCTGAAAAAAAAATTCATCAGACCTTAAGGACTCTTCCGGCGATTTGATTCTGTCTCTTGTGACCTGGCGGTTGATGAAATCACGAGGATTCCCGTGACGTCACTTGATAAAATGGCAAGGTAATTTTCCGTGAATGTAATTATAATTTATATATTCTGTTTTGTATTTTCTTTTTAATTTAAGATAACTATTAGTTTGAGTCATATATAACTTCCGATTCGGGTAGACAGTTTCTATTGTTTGGATTTACTCGTAGTGAGTCACCCAACAAGGGGATTTTAGTTTTTAATATATAGATAAGTGGTCTGTCAGTCATTTGACAACTATTCAGTGTGGTGGACATTACAATGGTGTTATTTCGAATCCTTAAAATGGAGAATCAATGAAAGACTCAATACGTCACAATCTACAGTTTATCGCTACCTGGAAGAGTTGGGGAAAGTCAGCAAGTTGGGCATATGGGTACCACATAATCTCAGTGGCCGAAACAATGCAGTCCGAATGTTTATTGCAATACAAGTCTCCTCTTGCGGCATAAAATTGAGCCCTCTTGATCAGGACAATAACAGACGATAAAAAATGGATCACTTCTGAAAATATTCTCCGTAAAAACAATGGTTGGATAAGGATAAACCACCCACCCCTACCGGACCCTAAAGTCAATATTCATTGCAAAAAAACTGTGTTTTGTGTATGGTGGGATTGTCCATTAATAATCCACCACGTGCTGGTGAATACTGTATATGAAAAACTACTGGAAATCGTCCTGCACTCGTTAATTGGAAACGCGTTATCCTGTTACACGACAACTCCAGACCATAAACTGCAAAAGTGACTCAAGAAAAAATTCTAGAGCTCAACTGGTCTGTTTTGTCACATCCACCCTACCCCTAGATATTGCTTCTACGGACTACTGGCTTTTCTGTTCTTACAGATTTTTTTTATGGAAAAATATTCTTAAGTGATAAGCAAGTCATCAGGCCCTGGATACTTTCTTTTAGTCCAAACCCACCTAAATTGTATGAGGATTGGATCAATAAGTTGCGAATAAGATAAAAATAATTTTGTAATTTTTTAAAGCAAAATAAATTATGGTAAAAATCGGATATTTTTATGACGTTATCTTTGGCTCACAATTTTCACTCTGACCAGATTTTTAATCCAGCGCTGAATTTTAAAAACTATTTTTTTAAATGTTAAAATACAATTACTTGTCACAAGTACATAGACGCCATCTTGGATATTTTTTTGTAATCAATAAATAACTAATCCCGTCCCCACTAAAAGTCTCTTGTAGGAATTTGCACCATTTTTCTACTAAAAATGTCTTAAACTTATATTTTTCTTTAGGGTTTTCTGTATTTTTATGCATATTTCTTTGTTATGCATGCTAAATGTGCTAAACGTTTTCGATAGGGTTTTTATTTGGATATTATCCAGGGCTAGGCAAAATATCTAGACTTTGATCATCTTTCTAGGAAGATTCTGGTATACAAGATTTTTCAGAAATGCAACTGATTATTAATTCTAATTGAACAGGTATCCTGGATACTTAAATCAGTTGTTTCGAGGCTAAATATATTCTTTAAAATTAAGGAATATAATGTATTATGAGTAAAATAAAATATTAGATTTTTGCTAATACTGCTTCATCTGGACATCCTAAAAATCATTAAACTAAGGTCTTTCGTCTACCAAAGTATCACCTTCTACAGACTATCATGGATAAAAACGTAGAAGGTAAATGGTGGATGGAATGAAGAAAGCTGTCGTGGTTTCGCGACATTTTCAACTGGGCTGTATTAGGGGTTGTCTAGAATGGTTCTATCTCGCTAAAATAAACAAATAAGATTAAAAAAAAACTAGTATCTGTTGATCGCGAACGTCTGAAATCAAACATTCTACTTGACGAAGAAGTAACTGAAGAAATAAATGTATTAAATATATGAAATCTTATATCTGACACAATTATTCATCTCGACATGATAATTATAAATATGTTATTAGTCAACAATTAGTTAACTAAATTTATAAAAAAAAACTAAGGTTATAAATATATTATACTTTTTTAATGCAACAATTTTTTATTTTTGAGGTTGAAAAAATGGAAGGATAAAAAATGAAAAGCGCCGTTTGTTCAAATAAAGGCTTTTTTTTATTAAAATTAAGATTCTTAAGATTTGGGGTAGGGGTAATGAATCTCCTCCCTAGCATATATGTAGTTTAATGATAACCTGGTAATTCCTGAAAAAGACTATTTTAAATGTCGCTAAATTACATAAATAAAAGAACTAAGAGGCTGCAAAAAATAATAATTAGTCGTTAGTTTATTGAAACCAATTTAAACAAAAAAAAATAATTTAAACAACATCTAAAAAATAATAAAAAATATTATTTGCTCCAATTATGAGAAGGATCTCGAAAAAATGTTTTTTTTATCTCAGATTAAACATGTATATTGCATTTATCGAAACAGTCTTAGTAATAAATACGTAAAACTTACTTGAATTTATGATTTTAAAATTTTAAAATTAAATTATTTAATATATTATCAATTCCAATCTTGTTTTTATAGTAATTTAATTTATATTTCATCCGATTATTTTAAATAGAGAGAGCATTGCTCAGAAAATGATATATAGACAAAGGCAAGATGTCGAGGGCAAAACTCTTTTATGTTGACTTTGAGCTGGTTACGGTGACAATCCTCTTAAGAAAACAGTTGTAATCGGATTAACAACCTTAAAATAAAAGCAAATAACTGCCGGTGTCCCGGGGAGAAAATAAGAATTATGGTGAACCTAAAAGTTTATGCGGCCCTGCTAAAAATTAGCGCCAGGGAAAATTTAACTGCAAAACAAGCAGGGCCGCATCTACGTAATTCGACCTAATTTATTTTGTGGATTTTCAGACATTTATGGTAATTATGAACCCGGTTCTAGCCTCGTACGTATGTCCCAGCGTTTATGATGCTCTTATTACAATGAGATGATATTTGCACGGATTCGCGAATAACCGAATCTCGAATTTTTTCTCTAAGAATTATATTTAATTTAAAATATTATGTGTCCACAAAAATGTTTTTATTGTAATTTCGCAAATTTATATGAGATTATAGTAATTCAATAATATAAAATAATGAAAATGTGGAATATAATACGTTGAGCTTGTTAAAAGTATTACTAATAAAAAAAAATACAAGTCGCGTAAGAAAAATTGTGAATAATATTCAATATTTTTGCTGAATTTGCTGAAATAAACTTTGAAGTGTATAACCTTCGCAATATCACATCGAGCGACCTTTAAAGGTGAAAAAGTAATAAAACATTTTTATATTGAAAGTAATTGCATTATGTCGTTACATTGGATAAACATGCGAAAAACTTTTCGCCTTTACACGAAAAACTCTAATGGAAAATTGATAAGGTAAAGTTTCAGAGAAAAAAAATATATGGCCACACACGCATAGGAAATGTCTGCACATTTGCGAAAATAAATTAATATTTGAATTTTTCGCGGCATTTAGTGCGCATTATCAATATG
Organism: Philopotamus ludificatus; assembly: GCA_022495035.1. Lineage (NCBI taxonomy): Eukaryota > Metazoa > Arthropoda > Insecta > Trichoptera > Philopotamidae > Philopotamus > Philopotamus ludificatus. The sequence goes on from JAGXCT010034634.1 coordinate 8,162, forward strand.
TAATATTTCTTCAATATTCTCGCAAAAACTTCAGATTCCAGCTAAGCACTTTTAAAACTTACGCCAACTTAACTTCGACAAGAGATAGGTGAAAACTTTCTTTCAAATACCCTTACATATCATCGTGGACAAAGCAAAAAGCTCTTTTGAACTGGTAAAATATATTCCTTTTTTATGGATAGAGGCCGTTAGTCATACGTACGTGGGTATCGAGTATAAATAAAAGTAGAATCAAAATACAAAGAAAAAGTTTTAGTGTTACATTTAAAAAAATAATATATTTTTTATTCGGACTTTTTCACGAGTAATACTGAAAATCGGCTAATAAGCGATTCGCTCTCTGTCGATACGATATTTTTTTTCGTTTAATAATAGTTGGCAACAATGAAGGTATTCCGACTCAAAAAGCTGTCAGACCCAACTGTGCGTGGAACAATATCAAAGTGGGTGTGTGCCGCCTACATTTTCAATTTCTTGGAGCAAAGCAAACATTCTTGGCGAGGAGCGTGAAGCGTGAAATTTCTCTGCCGTTAACTTGATATCGCATAGAGATTTGAACTAATATGTTTCCCTTTGTCTCCTTGGCCTTTCATCTTGTTAGCCCAAACCTTAGTTACGAGTCCCTCAAATTATTGATACGTGTTATTATAATTAATTATCGGGGGCGACTTGAGGAGGCTACCTCTGGAATGTAGTACAGATCAAATGATATACGATACCTACACCTACAATTACATATTTTTAGCCATAAAATTAATTATTTAGTTATTACTTTTATTGCAAATAAAACCTAGATATTATAAAAAATCTATCTAGAATATCTTATACAAATAATAAATTATTTATCAGAAGCTTAAAATTGTTAATTAAATTAACATTTTTTTTCCAGATGAATTATAAGTAGGGTTTGCAATTAACCGTCAAATTGCAATAGCCGTTAAACAGTGAAAAAATCCCCCTTTACCGGCTTACCGGTTATATACCGATAAATGAAAAAAAATAGACGTGGATTAGATTTAATACTAGTTCATCGGCAAGTCATCAGATGTTGAAATGCCATGTTCAAATATTTGCCACGATTATTTTCGAGTTCAAAATATGACATTTCTCACAGAATCCCGTTGTTTATATCTTTTTTTAATCTATCCACTTTATTTTTGTATTTTTGATATTTATTGCTAATTTAAGCTATTCTTTAAGTGTTAATATTTTGACTATTTCTATCCCATCTTCTTCTCTGTCTTTTTGTTCAGAAATTTTATATTTCTCATCCCTTGAAAATACATGTTTATTTATATCTACGATTTCCACCATTATTGTTGTTTTATTCGGTATATTGAATATTCCATATTAGTCAAAATCATTTATTGTAACAGGATCATTAAGATAATTAACCAGATTGAAATATATCGTCCTACTTTCCTTTATTCGAACTATTAGCTCTTCTTTAAGTTCCTTGGCTAAAGAAGAAATGTATATCTCGATGCAAAGTAAGCTCTTTTCGAAATTCATCGTAAACAAAAATAAAAAATAAAATACGCCATAAAATCATTTCCGGTAAATAAAATCGTGGTTCGTTTTTGGTGATTTACCGGTAAACCGGCTAACCGGTAATGCAAGCCCTAATTATAAGCAATTTTAACATATATCTATGGTGTACTTGAAAGAATGAGAAAAAAGTTTTAAAGGTTCATTGTGAGCGTTTCATGAGAATTGGGCTGTTGTCCAATAATACGATTTTAAGATGATTCAGAATAAATGATAAAACTACATAAACTCAAGATGGGGTCACCTTAGACATAGAAATATTTAACAAAAATAATATAAAGATCTATGGGTGGTGAGATGTAAAACTCACCCGTAAATAATTTCGTAAAGGATCCTAAACAATTTAAGATACCTAATAAAAGTTACTAGAAGCCCTTAATAAAAAAGATTCCAGCTCAATCCACAGAGTCATACTCCGAAGCGTCAGAAGAAAAATATCAATTCACTGATGGCTATAAATAGTGAAAATTTTCTATAGCTATTTGTGAAAATTTTAAAAGTATTAAAATGCTTAGAATTAACTGTCGAATCGCGTCAATAGAGTAATTCCAATTTGTGCTCAGATGATGCAATTTTAAAAATCTGTTTCAAGTAATTGACCTAATTTAAAATTTGCATTGACTGTAGGTATTTAAAAAAAAACATAATAAACTGGATTTTTTTACCGAAATTTAGTAATTTTTTCTAATAATAATAAACATTTTAATAAAGGGATTTTGAGAATTTCCCAACCACGAGACACTCACTGGCTAAGCGTATGACCCTTAATAGGCTCTCGAATGGCAATCGAGACCAAGGGACTTAGGATTTCATACTGGTGTGAGGAACTCCAAGTTTAAATTAGGATTATATATGGGTATATATTACTCATTATTATTGTTACATAGTTGAAGAATGAACAGACGATTACAAGAAGACAGTACTACACAGATAAAAGCTTCAAGAAGTGAAAAGAGATAATAAAAAAAAGCTAGTCGATAATCAATATATCTTTAAACCATTACGTTATATGAAAAATAATAAAACATTGATTATAACTTTGCGGTATTCATATATTGGCCGTTTTTTACACATTAAAAAATGAAAACTACCCCCTAAACCGCTTTTTAACAAACCACCCCGCCTCCATTTTTAACCCTCTGCCTCCGGTGTATTATTTTTTAGCATAAACGTGAATTATTCAGCGCACACTCAGCCGCGTGCCCCCGTCGCCATAAAGCCGGGGGCGCAGGTGGCTCGGCGGCGCTGCGCCCCCCGTGGACCACTTCTAAGCCACCGGGTAATATATGTAATTAAGGTCCATTACCTTTTCCTTGGGCCGTTTTTAAGTCCCGCATAGGCCTAGCTCTTTCGCGATCGTTATATCATTTTAACGCACACCCGCAATTATCCTTTTCTTACCGAGCATAAGATGGCGAACTTTTCGATTTTTCCATAGTCCAGATTTAGGTATATTATATTGAATATTGGCTCCCCAAATGTATAATATATAATAATATTTATGTATTAATAAATATATTTTGTTAACTTTTCACGGATTGATACGTTAGCTTATTAAGTGTGGGTTATCAAAAAAGCTTCAAGTCTTTTAAAACGCAACATTTTTTTCCCTCAAGACAGTTGAAGTTGATTGAATACCCCTGCTTAATAGATTATTAGACAAAAAGCTTTAAAAAGAAGTAAAATGCTTAATCATCTCGAATAATTAATTATATCGGTATTCAAGCTTTTTATAATACAGACGCTGGCCGCACTGTTAATCTGCTTACAGAATGTATTTTGCCATAAATACAATTTATTTATTCAAAATTAATATAATTAACAATATAAATATATTGTTAATTATAAAAAGCTCTTTATTATAAATAATAAATAGCTTTTTATGTATTATATAATATATACATATATCCAATACACGTACGTAATAATACTTTATTATTTAATTATTTTGAATGAAAACAACGCATACCCTCAAGATTTTTTCTTATTACGTACAGATAATATATTTTTAATCCTCTTTTCAGTAATAGAAGCTTCGTGCTTAAAAAATATGTTAGCAGTTATATATTTCATTATTATAAATTGTGATTATTGTTTCCGTTTATATGAAATTCATTGATATCTCTAGTAAATAGACTCAGTTAGATTGTCCTTTTGCCAATAGATAATCAGTTATCTATCATCATTGCTTATCATTTAATTAAATATATTATAGCTCTTCTAGTATTTTAAAAGACAATTTAACTTATATATCAGTTTATAGTTTTTTAAAATAATTTAATATTTTGTTTCATGGATTATCTTCTTCATGGTTTTTGCGAAAAAGTAATTCCAGCTGTACACTGGACCTTTCTGAGGATAAATCTCTCACGTTGCACAATATTTACAACTACTTACTGAAGGTCTACGAGAATTATACTTAGAAATAATAAAAATGAAAAGAGGATATTTTGATAATTCATTTAAAATATTTAAAGGTGGAATTAAAAATACTAAACAATATTAAAAATAATAAATTATGTGACAAGCGGCACGTGTGAGAAGAAGAAAGTGTTCAAAGACGCCGTAATTCAATATGACTGCGATACAGTGAGTCAGTATGTGAACGAGTCGAAGCGCGACACGGCGCTTAGCGGCGAGACTCCCCTCCCCCATTCCCCTACCGGCCCGCATCTGTCCAATACCCGACGCTGGTAGCGCTGATAAGCAGGCAGCGCTCTTGTTTCACATCGCGCAGAGTAACATTGCCCACATGTAAATGCCCAACATACACATATAACTTAATATCTAAAAATGCATTTTCCTCAATTCACTTGTACTCCTTTGTATCTTTTATCTATATTCAATTCAAAAACTGCTTCCACATTTATTTATTTAATTAAAGACAATGCATGGTTGGCATTACAGAACGATCCAATTTGACAACCACTAACTTCCTTTGACTATCGGAGAGTTTCCGAGAGCACCTGTCCTCAGGTATGGCGGAAGAAAAAGTACACTCAAACGTGCTCGATGGTAGTGCCACCCCACTACCATCTAACTCACTGCCCATAAGGGCAACTCGCACAGTAGAAGGGGTTTATGTACTTCACCAACAGCTTGAAGAGGTGCTTTGCCGAGTAGACCATTTTTCTCGAGGGTTACATACCCCAAGTAACCCTGAATCCATGCACTGGCATATAAACTCGGGAAAAACAAAGGTCCCTCATGTAGAGATATCATAAGAATTTCTTCTGGATTTTCTCTAGTCCGAGGATATTCGATTCGTCATTAAACGCAAAGATAATAGATCCTGATTCGAGCAAGCTCCGAACTAATGTATTGTATAGTACTCGCATAACTAAGGTGCTACGTGTGTAGTAAGAATTTTTTGAATCACGAATTTTTCGAGTAACGGTAATTTAGCCATCTATTCCAAACAAAATTATAAGATCATACCATAATTGTTGTCGCTATGGTAGTCATAAATAAGGTTAAAAATATTATTTCAGTAAGACTTGAACTTCTAGAAGTATTCGATCACGTTATCCTTAAATGCGTTTATGTTCTGAATTATTATGGAATCAATCAGCCACTATTTATAAAGTTTTTTAAAGAATTTCTGGATTTAAACAGATTCAATATTCAATATTTATTTCGGGGTCCTACTACATTTAAACCGTGAATGTAATTATTTAATATACATTCTGACCATAGCATTCTTCAGGATTTAAAACGCTTTTGAGCTTTTGCATATGATTACTTGAAGGAAGCGATATTATATTAAATATCGGAAAAAATCACAACTATGGATTTTAAAATAAAAAATAACGAATTTTAAAATTTGTTTTATTCTCCAAAACGGAAAACAAAAATGAACCTAGCTAAATATGAAGGTTTCATAAAGAATAATAAAAATAAAACAGTTACAGATGTTTTCTTTGCAGACTGTCGTCTTTAGACAATGGTGTTCTTGATAAATTTGAATGGTTTATAAACAATTCGTATTTATTTTGTGTACATTTAAATTAAAGTAAAATGGTATATAATTATTGTATATACAAAAAGGATCGATTCTGGATTAAAATGAGGGTAGAAAAGTCATGGCTTTCGCGTGATTTCCCCGTGATTGATGATACGGCTTTATCACGAGGGCCAAATTTGTTCCTACCACCGGGAAGGGTGAAAACAACGAGGGCAAAGATATAAACAGAGGCTTTACGTACCTTCGGTTTAATGAATTTTAAACTAATTTTCGAAGGTAAGAATATAATGTTTTCCACATAAAATTTTAGTAACACTGCTCTCAATTTCATCGCAAAATATATATCCCGGGAACATATCCAGTCGGGAGGAGGTGGATAAGTTTCTAGCAAAGTTAGCGAAAAACTTTTTGCCAGACTACATTGTGAGATTCGCCCATTTTTTTTGCGCCCGACGGTCTTACAAGTTTTGCAGGAAGTTTACAATTCAATGCATTTGATATTTTCAAAGCAGACTTAAACACATATGCGAGTGGGTTCTGCGCCAAAATGCCCTCCACGTGTATACTCGTAAAGCTGGGCTTAAGTGTCTGGATCCAGGAGAATATAATGTTTATTGTATTTCTAAAATCGCAATTCCGCATAAAATTAAATAAGACAAAAAAAATTAAAGTTTCGTCGGTGACATAGTATTACAGCTACAGTATCCCTAAAGAAAAAACTTATCTGCTCTTTGTGTAAAGCTATGGAAACAAAAGAATTTAATTCATAAGTTAATCTAATGATTTTTTACTGTATATAGTATTTAGATTAGAAGTAGATTCATACTAATAATCCTATCCAAACTAAGAATACTTTAAAATATTGTATAATATTAATTTTTTTAAGATCTATGGACTGCCATCGATTTAATTCCAAACGTTGAAATGGAAATATAATGTATTTATTATTTAAACATTTGCTAGTGTTAAAAAACTTACACTGTTGGGTGTGCTGAATGTGGAAAATAAAACAATTTATTTTTTAATGAATTTTATTATTATTTATACATTTATTCTGTTATTCGTTTTTGCGACATAATTTTTTCTATGTTGTTTTAGTTTTACGAGTATTTTTTCCTTCATTGATATTACTCGAAAAATTTATCTCGCGAAAACGAAGAATAGAATTATTGTATAAAAAATAATAATATTCCTTAAAAAAAACGTAATTTTTTGTTATATTTTTTTTTCCACATTTAGCACACCCTACATCAAGTCCACCGTACGCCACTGGTTCTAACCCGTTGTTGCATTCAAGCTTAGACTCGCATTTTTCTCGTATATTTTTTATAAATTATTTGTTCTCAATTATAAGAAATTCAGTATAATAAATATTTTTTTTTAATTTACTATTTGAAGGTGATTTTAATCTTTTTTAATTATAAATAAAAAAAAATATTAAATAATCCAGCACCCTTCAATTGTAAATATCATAAAATGTAAGCCGTGTAAAAATAAATAATTTGAGCTGAACCGAAATTAGCCGTTATTTATTAAACCAAAAAATAACGGTTCGATGCCCTGATATTTATGAAAAAGTGTAGTATCTACTGTTAGATCAAATATCTATTACACCCCACCTAGCCCAGCCAGTGGGGTCTATTAGGTACCCCATGTTATGATTTTTCTCGAATTATTTTTTTAATATAAATCCTACTTAGAAAAAGAATTATTTGTCTATCCCTGAAATATTATACAAAAATCATGATAAAAAGCAGAATTTTAATCTTTTAAAATAATTAATAAATAAATGTCAAACCATGTTTAAAAATTAGCTATAAAACATAGAGTGACACGTGCTGCTAAAGCTAAGTCTGCGGCGAGGCATTTCTAAATACGCGTCATTTTGATAAAAAATATATCAATATCATGACTTAAAATGCTTGAGGTATCTGAGAGACCCCCTTCGGATGACGAGGTTGTTTTCAAGCCGCCGTGATTCCAATAGATAATAAAATAACGGCTTACTTTTAAAGCAACAAAAGTACTTAAAATATATAATATAGATAAATCATTGCTGAAAAAATTAACTATGAATCAACATTGCCGTCTTCAGCTTATAAGCAAAATGTTATTAATGCTTAAAGTTTTGGTAGCTGAGATAATTTTTACTGGTACAAAAAATGCAGCCGTGGGATAACTATTTTTTGTTATAAAAAACAACATTATTAGACGTTTATCAGAGTTTACAGTGTGTCAATTGTGTATCTTATAACTAAAGTCATAGTCTTTGGGATTACCCTGTGTTAAATCCTTTTTTTTTTAATGTAATTAGAAAGTTTTCATTCAGTTAGCTTTGTCATAATTAGGGTTACGTCCCAGACAATTAAAAAAATAGTAATAAATCTCAACAGCGAACTTCCAACTTAATTTATCATCTATCGACGTTGCGGCTCTCAGAGCTTTGCCGCACAATAAAATCCGCTTAATTAATAATCACGGCATTTTACAGCTTTTTATTTCGCTTCGTCGCTCGCCTCGCAAAAAAGAGCAAACAGAGAAAATCCATCGCAATTAATTAGCAGTTAAGCTGCTAGCGCCCCTATCCCCCCGCGGGCGCCCTTCCCCCCCAACTCTTGTCCCCCGGCGAAGAAGTAGAAGCAGACGAGCGGCAGCTGGTCCCGCGGCCGCTAATTGCCAGCCGCCGGTGTCTCCCCAACTGTCACTCCATCATCTTCTTGATCTAACCGCCCGACAGCCTAATTAATGGCGGCCACCTACCTCCCAGGTCTGTGAGCAAGAATGATTGTTTTCAGCGGATTAGATCGAACCCTTAATTATTCCATAACATCGGCATGAATGCGGAATTAACATTTTGCAACGCTTCCCTCTTCGGCCGTCCTCCGGCTCTTGCTGCTGTGACCGACTACCCACCCCCACCCCGCCCACTTCCATCGCCGTTCTTTCCCTCGGGGATAATTAGCGTTTATGTAAATTGACCGCTGGCGTATCCGTGAATTTGTATTTGTAGGTTTGTATAGACGTTTCCGGTTGTTTATTGGTTATATAAAAATTTTACACGAATACAGCCTCATTGCGAATTTATAAATATGCATAAGTAGGACGAACGTTGCGGGACAAGCGGATCATGAAATGTCGGGTATTGAACATGAGCCTTAGGACAGGAGTCGTGTACAGTCGGGGGGCGGATGGGAGGTATACATGCGAGGATAATTTAAAAAGTTTCAGCCGGTACTACTCGGAGAGTAATGCCACTATTTGTATTCATGTTATAGATCTTCCAGAGATAGGTTCGCTGGTTTCTCTTTCTTTGAGTGATAAGTAATTAAATAAAGGCAACTGAATGTATTCGTATAAAGATTGTACTATGTAATTAATTATTAATAAAAGATGTTATAGATCTATTGCATTAAATTATTAAAACAAGGACAGATTACTGGAACAGTATTGAGTTCGAATAAAATCCTTAGTATTCCGTGCTTATATATAGAAAAACTTTAGACAATTACGATCCTTACTAATGTTTTATAAAAGGTACCCGTGACTAAGATTAGCTAATAGGTACGACTTTTATCCTGATTAGGAATTATGTGATGTTCTACAATCTTTATCAAACTGGCTAGAATGTAAACAAGCGTTAGTGGCGGTTATTCCACAGAATGCAAGATAGTTTCCCGAACTTTAATTTAAATATATCCCATAATAGTTGGTAACATATAGCGCCCCTAGCAGAATCAAGTAGCATCATCCCCCCAAACAAAATGATTATAAGCGTCACTGTCAAGACGTCCCGCTAGCGACCGAGAATGTAGTATAGCAAACGAGATGTAGTCGCCATCTTGTTGCGCTACACAAGGATGGAAAATCCGCACCATGGCAGATCCCATCAACTAACCTTTACCAAACAAGCTGATAGTTCTGACTGCAGACTTCGCCTCAGCATTAGCAACACAGCGCTGCGGACTGATACGATGTCACAAGAACCCCCAATCGACCTCTCGTCAAGATCATTGGGGGAGTACTCCTCTGCAGATACTCGTGACAATAGACTGCCAAAAGTGCCATCACTGCTAAAGATCAGGTAGCAGAGAGTACTAGCGGCAACACACCTTAAACGCATTTGTTTTATAACGTGTTTAACCTAAAAGTTGTATATAAATGTGGTTCTTCAATAAATGTGTCGATGTGCTTACTATAGGTTGTGTTTACATTTCTATCACTGGCGAGAACAAAGGTTCGCCTAGGTCTAAGTCACGAATCCTTCTGTAATATTTTATCACGTCTAACAAACCTTTACTAAATTATCAAATAATATGAATAAATATTTATTGCTATATCTCAAGGTAGGATTTGGGCTCATTTAATATAATTTTTCATCTATGAATGGAATTTTCTAATAAGCATCCAACCTTGTTAGGCATCGTCTGGGTGTCGTGTAGTGGCTAGATCATTAGTAATTTTTAAATGAAAGTTTTCCTATTCCATAATATATTTTGGGGTTCAGGTCATTAATACTGACTATCTTTACGGTCCCTCTTCTTCGTGCTTTAATAATTTACCATGTTTGACTTTGATTCTAATGGAAAATTATACATAAAAAGTTAATTGATTTTCAATCACCAGCTAGAGTAAAAGCTCCCCATGGTCTGGGCAAGATACCTTTTATAATACTTTATCACGTTTATCAAACCTTTACTAGGTCTTACCTCCCAACATCTTTAAATATATTTGTGTAAACCATAGTTATAGATTGTTGGTGAAAATAATCTATTACAATTATAATATAATCAATAAATCGCATACAACCGTCCTTTAACTTCTTAACAAGAATAAGAAGCTTATGGATACCATCAAAACCTTTAAAGTTGAGTATTTTCGACACATCATTCGTGAAAGTATAGTCTACTGCAGACTACTCTGGAAGTAAAAGTGGGAGGTAAGTAATATTCGCAACTGGACCAAATTGTGAGCTCAAGAATGTTTGAGCTTGCCAAAAATCAACAATTGTATGAAAAAAAAAACTACTAGATTACTAACATCCATAAATAGACATGGCACCTTAAGTAGATGAAGGGACATTTAATTAATTTAGTGAATGCCAGGGAGTGAATGTTAGTCCAAGAACAGGTTGTTGTTAAGTATATGTTTTATCTATTCGATCGTTAAGTATACAATTTGTAGAAACATAGTTAAGCAATGTTTTATAATTATAACAAAAAAAATCTGTAAAGTATGCACCATTTCTTTAATACGGTGGTGTAAAAGACAAGTAATCTAGAGTTAAAGAAATCCTAAAAAATCTATTTTACTGCATTTTATGAGTAAAATTGTTTTTCTATAAAAAAGTTATTTACTAGTCTATAAAAAAGTTATTAATGTCTAGTGTTTTTGTGCAATAGAATATGAGTCGATTAGTTGACTAATCTATCTTACTATTATTTTGCAAGTTTTTGGACTTTTTGGTTCAGAAGGTTGCAGTACACTTCTGCTGTGATTGCTAAGCCATTGCATCTCATTAAATCCTAATGTATCAGATCTGCGCCAGACCATTAAAAACACTATCAGCTTCTTTTCATAATTATTATTTTTATGTTACAATTTGATTAAAAAAATATAAAAATACCAAAAAAGGATGTGACGAGAAAGCAATATCATGCAATCTTTCAAGCGTTGCTGTTTCTACTTTTTGCTCAGTTCATGTGAAACCCACATAACTTACTTTTTCGCTTTAACGATTTTAGGTAAGTGAGTTAATATTATTTGCTTGTTAATAATATACATGAATGATAATTCATAGGCACTATAAGATGGATCTGACCTTTGATTTTAGCTAACCACGTAACTCATTCAAGAGGTCAAAGTTACGAGAACGAAATTTCGTGAAGCAATTCTACACCATTAATGTTTCAAGATGACTGAGCTTATTCGTTCGTTTATTAATAAACGAACGAATTTTCAACTCATTATTTCATTAATTTTTTTTTTTAAAAACGATTATAAATGAGAAAATGTGACAGCTTTCTAATAATATCAAAAAAATGTTAAAATATAACAATAACGTAAAATAACAAGCTGTCAAAGTTGACCTCACTGCAAATATTATACATGATGACCTAACATAATTTATACATTATTAAAAAAAAGCTGTAGTCTGTTATTAACCAACCAAAGTCTTATAAATAATAGTAATTATAAATTCATATTTTCTTTAGTATATTTTTTTTATATTTAAATTCTTTTTATAAATTTATATTATTGATTAATTTTCAGAGAGCAATAGTAAAAATAATCCTGTGTTGCAGTATCTACGCACCAGCTCTAATCAAGGCCACATCAGAGCAGAAGGTCTCACTCTCGGATTAGATGCGAAGTTTACGAGTCCAGAATTGACTATGAGAAATTACAATACGATATACGAAGTTGATTTACGACCCTTTTCATCGGGGCGGTAAATGTTAAAACCGCCCCTGGATCACCGGGAGCTGGCGAATGATTAATCTCAGTTCGTAGGGTTTGATATACACGTTTGCCAAAATTTCGTCAAGCCGCAACAACAGACGTTTTATTAAATCTTCATTCAAATTTGAACCGGAAGACACAAGTGAAAACCAAATTTGTACGCAAATTTTATGAAATTATTATTTTGGTTGCGCAATTTCAGAGTGTCTGCGATGTATGCGTATATTGCTCATACACAAATTCGTTATAAAAATCTAGCATAATAGAGGTAATCAATCAAGACAGACAGCTGAAGCAAATATATATCCAAGGAAAACAAAAGGAAAAGCGGTAGAGTTGAACTAATGATTTATTTGAATATTTAAAAGCATTTTTTTTTCCTTTGCGATAAAAAGTTTTATGCGAAAAAGCACTAAATCATATGTTTTATTGTTCTTTGTACATCATTATGTTAGATTGATAAGATGAATATTTTGAAGGAAATATTAATCGCATCACTGACATCTTACAAATAATCATTTCCATGTTTTTTTTTTTCATCTTTATTTTTTCAATAATAATAATTTAATTTATATTCAGAGATATATATTTACATGATAATCAGATAAACAAAAACAATAAAATATGTCGAATAGTCTGGACTTATGGAAAAATATTAATCAACATGGAAGACCTGATGAAAATCGTGAGAAAAATCGGAAAATATTTAATATTTTAAAAACATGTATTTACACGTACATGCATGATTTCTTTTGTTATCTTACACATTATCTACACTAATGGTTTTGTAGCGAGTTTTTACTAACACAACCACCGCCACTAATACCATCTAGTGAGCAGTAGCACAATGGTGTCCGCAACCCGAGCGTAATCCAGTAGATATCAAAGCAACGGGTCAGTTGATCTCAACCATCGATCGCCATCAATCAAACTCGGGCTACGCCCCCGGACTGACGGAAGTGTAGGGGTCGGATATCAGCCCTACCCCCGGGCCAAATTACAGCCCAATCTACAAGGGGATGTCTGAGAAAATATGAACTAATGTGCTCCACCGCCCCCGAGACCTAGTCTACTGAAACACTTTTTTCCCCTATTGAAAAAGAGGCATAATGTAAGAAAATACTATAAAGAATTTAGTATTCTTATATTCGAGTGTATTAAAATTGTGTTTACCAGCATCACGTTTCTGTGAGGTACTCGTCGAGATAAACGCTTCGTGTAATTTCGCCCAATTGAATAGCGATTCTGTGAAGTTGCGAAAATCCGTTCGATTTATTCCGTATATTGAAATATGTTGGCCTGATTCGAATACATTATTTATTCTCCCTTATCCCTCATATATCTAAGGGCTTGACAGAAATGCGTGTTAAGATTTCTCATGAATAAGGGAGGCTTATTCCGCGCTTTCCTTTCCTCTTCAACTATTATTTCAGCCGAGTCTTCCTACCTCAGCCGGCTGTCGGATTTGATTTGGAAAATCGTACGGCTGAGTAAAAGGTAGACGCAGGTCATGTGTGCCAGCCCTGTTACAATGCCCTGGAAAATTCCATTAAAAAATCTCCAATACCTGAATCGAATTTCGGCTCATCTCTGGATAGATGTGACTTGACGCATTGAGATGTGCCTATGATTTCTATATAAATTATTTAAATATACGTCCTATTATATACAAGAAAAAATATTTCAATGAACTGTCGAATACAAAAATATTTCAAATAAAGCAAAACGAAATGAAAATGCTAATTTTATAAGAAAAACAAAACAAAAATTTTCAATGTACATTTTACAATGCATTTTTTTATTATCAATAATTTCATATAATAGTTATTAATATTAAAATTGGCAATTTTTCCCTTGACCTTGACGATCTCCATGATATTCTGTAAAGATATGATTTTCAGAGGAGTATATATTGTAGTATATTGAGTTCCCTGTTGACTTTCGTACGATAACAATATTTTTTTAAAGTTGACAGCTTTCACTTGAACTATTACTTTATAAACTAGCGTTACTCAGCTCTTTTTGGAAGGTCATTCTATGTACTATCTTAACTACGCAATTAAAATATGATTGTTTTTACTTTTGAGCTAAAACGGAAACTGTTAAATAAATAAAAATCAATAAATAATCCTTATACACAAAGATTTAGAAAGATAATAAAAAATATGAAAGAAAAGTATACCAAAAAGTGTTTACTAACTTAATCACATTCATTTATTTGATATAAATATTGACTATAGTATTTATATGCTTTTTTTAACCCAATATTTTAATTTGAATAATTTATTAAATATAAATTAAGATTTTAATTGATTTAAAATAAATATCTTCTTAGCTCTAAACAATGTTTGCCAATAATTATTTAAAATAAATATTAAAATTATCAAGTGTTTAGCTAATGAAAAATCTATAGTTATATGCACATGTGAAAATAGGAGAAGACATCTGAGAGAAGCGAAGATGTTTGAAAAGGAAACCAATACAAGATGCTCAACACGATATTCTGACCAAATAAAATAAGGCCGTTTAAAGCTACAATGCGAAAACCAATTTTTCTGATTTTAAGAAAAGCCAAAGAAAGATTGTCTAAATAGAAGAACGTCTTACTTACTACTTAAATATTAAGGGTACTCATAGTTAATGTCGCAATTTTGAAACGCGATTTAATTAACAGTCATCTTCCTTTCCTTAACCTGATAAGGCGCATGGTAACATTTTATAGTAACAGTATATATACTATCGAATATTGTTTTTAGTTAAAAAAAATATCCTTTTTTTCAAGGCCAGAGATATTGGGAAAAATCTGTCCGTCAGTTCAAAATTTAGTGAGTTGGATGCATATTTATATGAAAAAAAACCTCTTTATAGTTTTCAAATCCGCATATGACACAGTTTACAGCCCTAAGCTATACACGGCAATGAGGATTCTCAATATTCCTGAAAAGTTAATCAATATGGTAAGACATCCATAAGTCCATGTTTAATTTAAGTTTCTTAAGAATTTGAGACACACCGTGGTTTGAGACAGGGTGACGATCTAGCATGTTTGTTGTTAAACATAGCACTCGAAGATCTAATAAGAGACTCCGGCGTAGAAACAACTAGCACTATTCTTAATAAATCAGTGCTTATGACAAAGACATGGAGTTCAGATCTCGAGCGGCTCTCAAGGATGCATGCCAGCGAATAATGAGAGCAGCCATTAGTATAGAAAGGTACAACAAGTCCAAGACAAAATACATGTCCATATGCCAAGGACAAATTCTTGAACCCTGAGAGCCGAAGACTACAGCTCTACAAGATCCTCATCAGGCTCGACATACGAATCTGAGTGTTGGACTTTGACAAAACAAGATGAGCGACAACTGGACATCCTGGAGAGGAGAATTTTGAAAAGAATATATGGAGCCTACAACGGGGTATGGCGTATCCAAAGCAATGAGGAGCTGTATCGACTATACAAGAATATACCGGTCACAGCTGTCGTCAGAGTGGCACGTGTCAAGGATGTGGGACAGTCAGCCGCCGAAAAGGCTTATGGTTAACAAGCCTTTCTGTCCCCAGAGAAAAGGTAGACCAAGGCTGAGGTGGTTGGACTCTGTACAAAAAGAGATACTGCATCATTGACACTTAACGGAAGATGGAGCAACGTAGCGGCATTCTGGATATAATAGAGGAAGGAATTGGATGAGGCCAGGGCTTTACAATAAAAATTATCCAGTATGAGGGCGGCATAGCAAACCTAATGATTACTTTTTTTAAATTATTTAATAAGATCAGCGTATCCTGGTTTATTATTCAATGATGTAAAAAAATATAAAAACTTTAATGACGCATTTAGGTTCCGCGCGATTTGTCTGACCGCAATTCTGGGTACCTATAGTAATAAATCTAAAATATAAGGATAATTATTTATTATTGAAATAAGAAAAAAAAAATATCAATACATCCATTTAATAAATTTTAAATTCATTTTTATTACAATAAAATAATCGTTTATTCTGACTACATACAAATTAATTAATTTAAATTTCGCGAAAGGCTCACTTCTGCAAATTTCGCAGCCACAATCAATCACGCGAAGCAGCGGCGCTCCGGTACAGTCAGTGGAGCCTGCAGAGCCAGCACAGCCACGTACACTCGAGCAACAATAATGATAATTATGATGCTCCACTGATTATCAAACCGAGTCCCCAAGTTGTACATTCATTCCGGGCGTGTGCACGTGTGCAGGAGCACCGCTTCGCCGGCCCACGAGCCGCGGAGGCCCCCGCGGGCCGTTATTCATTATGGGTACTATTCAGGCGCCCCTCGCCTACCCATTCTCCTCCCGCCACTCTCCATTTACACAAAACACATTCCGCATCTACTACCACCGCAACTTACGTCACATGCAAATAACGGACAATCGCTATTATTACTAACGTGGTCCCGAGTGCCTGGATTATAAGTTAGGTTATTTGCTATGAAAATATAGCACTTTACACTCTAGCATAATTAAATTTCAATACTTTTTCCGGATACATGCCTCACACCAGTGATGAATCATTAAAGAACTGCTTTCAAAAGATAAAACAGGTAAAAGTAGGAACACAATCCAAACTACCGCGCTTTTCCGCTTCATAAAGAAAATTGAAAATTATTCAACTGTTAATTATACCATTCAAAGTATGTACTTATTAAAACTAGTAAAATTCAAAGCTTATTTTATTCAACTTTCTTCTAAACGGTTGCAGAACCGATCACATTTTTAAAATTATCCACCAAAGCGGAACCAAAATCCATAATTTTACTGGTGGACCCTCCAAAAAATAACGTTAAATGCGGAAAACCATGATGACAGTACGAATAGTCCTTATAACTCCTTCTTATTGTAAATCTTCTCTTATTTATATTTCATCTTCTTTTGACCTAGCCGTGCTGATGGAGTATACTGGGTACCCTAAGTTTTTGTTTCTTCTCGAATAATTCTTTTAATATAAATAAATCCTACATTTTTTTGAAAAAAAATAAATAAAAACATCAATATTCGCTGCTTTTAACACGCGCGCTTTGATGTCTCTCGCTCGCATCCGGTTCTGAGTGCGATGTTCTGAGTGCAATGATATTATCCATAAGTAATGTCGTTTTTTTTTCAACGAAAAAAAAGTCGCTTGTTGTTGTTTACTTAAAATACGATGCCATGTATATGGCTTATTCTGCCACCTTTCTTTCAAATCATCCATGCCCTACTTGTATAAAACTCTGCGGGTTTTGAATGTAAATAGTCTGAAAGGGCTGTATTCACCTCTTCTAAGGAATTTAAATTTTGATCTTTTAGAAAATGTTCCGTAGAACGAAATAAGTAAAAATCAGATGGTGCAAGATCCGGCGAGTATAGAGAATGCAAAAGGGTGACCCATCCAAGATCCTGAATTTTTTCACAAGGCAATTTCGCAACATGAGGTCGCGGGTGAATGCGGGTGGGACCCAAACACCTTCTTTTTGAATCTTTCCCAACTTCTTTAGCATCTGAGTACTGGACCGGGATGTACCGATCTATTCCGATAATTTTTCAATGGTCAGCATCGGGTCGTCTCCGATTGTAGAATTCACGACTGCTTCATCCGCCTGGATGGGTCGTCCCATTCGAGGCTCGTTTTCCAAACACAAATTACCAAATTGAAATTCTTTGAACCATCGTTGGCATTTCCAGAGATCCAATATGTCACCGCAAATTTCTCAAATATCATTCGTAGCCTCTGTCGCTTTCTTTTTCAAATAATATTAATGTTGCTCCGCAGATGTTGTATTGACGGACTCATCTCTCCCTTTGTCGTCAGAGGGATAACGAAACCGTTTTTTTGTCTAAAGGCCACGAACAGGTAACCGCTACACAAGATAAACTTATAATACGTCCTTACTGCGTAACAGACTAAAGGAGACCATTTTAAAGATAACGGATCGACAAAACGACATTACTTATCACACCTAATATAATAATCAATTTTTTAATTAAAAATGTTAAATTATTGATGAATCTGAGATACCCCCTTCGTACGACGCGGTTGATTTCGAGCCGCCGTGATGGATGCGTTAAGTAAATGATACTTTTCTTATTTAATTGCATTTTTAAACTATTAATTTTGTCCTGGTTAAGAATTCAGATAAAGGATAAATTTACGACAAATAAGCATAACTGTTACTTAATTGGTGTTTCTTTTCAATGAAATGACACCTATTTCAAAACAAAGTCAATAATATTAAAATGGCGGACATTTATCATGCGACAAGATGACACGCAGTTAATAACGAATATCAATTGAATCCCCCCACTCCACACGCCCGGTCCAAAAGTGAGAAGCGGGAATATTGTCTTAGCTTAGTAAGCAAATAAAGGAAAAGAGGAAATGCTTAATCATAAGCAAGTGGCCATTGTGCTCGAGTGCCCTCCCCGCGCCGCCGCCTTATTGTTGATTCAGCAACTCTAATATTTTAATATAATTCTGGAAAACCGACGGCGAGGGGACCGGCCTCGGGGAAATTTGTCATTTTCCGCCAGTTTTCCGGATTTTGATGGTTTGCCTAATTTATTAATGAAATATGCAAAAAAGTGTTATGTTTTGACCGCATTACAGATTAAATTTATGCGGCATATATTAGGGACTACCTCTTCATCAACGGCGGGGGAAAAGTTTTTTTTTTGTCAAACGTACCGTGTCCGTGGGAAAGCCCTTGGGAATTCATCCCGCATACATTCCGACGACGGGTCATCGTAACTTGAAGCATTTTTAACCGTCACATGTTTACATGGGTGTGCGGACTTGATATGTTCCACATGTCTAACTTAAATTTGAATTTGCACATGTCATATGCTATTTAAATTAGATGATAGGTACAATTTTAGTTAGCACGAAATAGTATGTTCTGAATTCTATTATAATGGAACTTATATTAATAAATACATTGGACATGTGAAAATTTATTAGGATTCATTTAAAATGAATTTAAAGGAAAAATAATTGTTACGATCTAACTACATATTAAAAACATTGACCAATAGGGAATAATTTTTCAAATAAAAAAATACATATTATAGGATAATATTAAATATAGTATACGTGTATAAGATAATTACTTAAATACTTAGGCACATCATTTGCTTGAACGTAAGATTATAATACAAGATTATAGTCATAATTTTTTTAAACGTTTTTTAGTGAATTAATAAAAAGAATGTGGTGATTATTCCACAAAGTGCGAGATAATTTTCGCACTTTGATTTGAATATGCTCGATAATAATGAGTGACATATAGCGCCCCTGGCGGGATCAAGTGGCATCGTTCTCTCCAACAAAATGATTATCAGCGCCAATGCCAAATTGTCCCGCGAGCGGCCTACCCCTTTCTACCTCTGCCCGCGGCGGTAGAAACGTTCAGGACGTTTCTGCATTCCGCTCCGTCGTAAGATGTAGTCGCCATCTTGTTGCGCTACACACGGATGCCGCAATCCCGATTTTACATATTTACTCTTGTCATATCAAATCACATCCACTTACACTTATCAGGTAAGCTGACCACTGTAATCGCTGTCATTCTGACTGCAGACTTTGCCTCAGCATCAAGGACCTTCACCTGACCTCTCATTGGGATCATTAGAGTAGTACTTCTATGCAGATACACTTGGCAATAGACTACCATGTGTTCCAGAGATCACCAGGGATCACTAGATCAGCGCCACTGCCAAGGCGTCCCTCGGGGGGTGAACCACTCTCTCTCTGCCTCTGGTGGTCGAAACGTGAAGGCATTTATAGAATTTCACTCATTCGGAAGATGTAGTCGCCATTTTGTTGCGCTACACACGGATATCGGCATGATGACTCTGGATATATCCTTTCGTCTTCCCCATAGCAAACCACATCGATTAACTAATTAACAGGCAAGTTGACCACTACATTCGCTGACGTTCTGGCAATTCTGACATAGTTCCGCGGGCTGATCACCGTCACAAGGACCCTCAGCCGGCCTCTCTTAGGGATCATTAAAGGAGTACCCCTCCGAAATTTTACCTTCTCATGTATGTTCAATCAATTTATGTATTGAAACATTGACAGTGAACAAAAAAAGTGGGAAGAAAAATACGGTCGTTATTTCATGGCTATAATATTTCCAGGTTATTAAAAAAATTATGATCAGTGCAATTTCCCCATTTATATCTTAATGCTCACCATAAGTCAACGCCTTCGCCGCAATGGTAAAAATGGTATATATGAACCGCAGACGTGGTCCGCTGATTTTAATGCAAGCGTGAAATTGCGCCGGTACGTACCCTTGATTCCTGCGGCTAATGTGACAGGTTGACAGATGTCCGGGAGCCGCAAATTGCTACCCTCTGCCATGTGTCAAGACCACGTAAGTAGGTTGCTGCGCGGCGTCCAGTTTTGTCCATCCGACGCCCAGATGGACCGCGTCCTAATGCATTGCGGTCGCGTGTGTCATAAAATGTAATGAGCTGCAATTGTCCGCGGAATTAATATCGGCCGTAATTTCTGTACATGTCGCACGAAACCATAATTCAGATATACTCGCGCCATTGTTTAGTCAGATCACAATCGGCCGACCGCATCCTTCCGCCGCCGTTAATCGCTCCCGAATAAGATTTAAGAACGAAAAAATCCCATAAAGCCTTTTATGTGTGGTTCCGGTGTTTTTACGAGTAAGAAAAAGAAGCGAAGGTAGGCGTCCATTGTTGGTGGCCTATTTATGGCCGCGTGGAAAACCAAGAGTTTTTCATTGGAGCTTAACGTCCGACAAACAAATGGGTGCTTCCGAGGAAACGCCGTGCCGACGCTGTTATTGCTTTCAATACAAAAAACCTGCAGATGTCGGGGGCAAATTCCAAAATGGGGCGGACGAAATCGCACACGTGACATATTGGCACATTTATTGCCCGGGGGAAAGTGAGGTGAGATTGGAGTTTGGGTGACATATTACAAATAATCATTTTTCGATAATTATTTTGGTCATTATGAAGTTTTCTAATAAAAATAAATTGTATTTATAAGCAACCTTCACTTTAGAGCAGTGGTCGCCAAACTCAATAGGGATGTGAGCTACTTTCGGAAATTAAAATTGTCTGCTGATCTACTTATACATATTTCTTCCCCCACTTTTTTTTATTTAGATATTTTAATGTTTAATTAATGCCGATGGGATTTATTCGGGGCCCCAACTTTTTAATTTTTCTCGAATAACTTATTTACTTTTAATATAAATCCCATATGTTACATTTTTTTTGTATTTGTCTAAAAAAGTCTTATAAAAAAATATTATGAACCTTAGTCTGCGGTATGACATCGAAAAGTTTGCGCGTCACTTATGCGTCTTATTGATTAGTAAAAAAATCCAAAATATCCACCAAATTATCAAGCATATCATGAATAACTATTTTTATTAATAGAATAATCCATTTTTTGGAATTTTTAGCATTTGCAATGCTTGAGGTCTATTTGCTTTTGAAAATGGGGTCTATTTTCCATAGTAAATAGTCATTATCGGGCGACGCTGATGGTTTCGAGCCGCCGTGACGGATGCGAAAGAGAGAGCGAATTTTTTATTTTACTTAGAAATTCAATTTATAACGACAACATATTAAGCATTTCATTGCAATTTAGTTAATCAATATATCATTTTGAAGCCTTAAAATAAAATTTAAAGGCAAATTTATAAATATGATAATGTGATAATCTTACGCGAGCTACCGAAATGCCCCTCGCGAGCGACCGGTTGCTTGAGAGCTACCGTCGAGGCTTTAGAGTAAAGAAACTCTTTATCTGTTTTTAACCTTTTCTACTCCGTGAATTTCTACTCCGAAGTTCTCAAAAAACAACATTAGATTTAAAACTTATCATTTATTTTATCTATTTAATTTATCAATTGATTCCTCATAAAATGAATAGACAATAGCAGAATTATATAGAAATTTATATAAATTTCTGGAAAATCATAAGAATAATATTATTTAATAATTCGTTATGATAGCAAAAGGATTTTCATTGAAATTTCGCATGAATAGATTTATACCACGTAATTTTATTTTTATCTAGAAATAATATTAATTGTGAGAAAAAACCGATATCAAATATTTTAATTGCCCATCAATCATACAAATTAATTCTTTTGAGATATCGTTTTCAATTCTATAAAAATAATTAAAATCTTATACTCAACGCTCCTAAATATTATATAAGAATTTGGTAATGGTGTTATAAATGGTCTAATGTAATTTTAACTTTTCTTTCAATTTATAAAGAACAATTTATAAAAAACATTTATAATGAAAAGCTGAATAGCACAGCCTCCCCCCTCTTCTCTTCTCACCCCTGGTCAATATATTGAAATCATTGAATGCCATTTGCTAAAAAATGGCGTCCGTAAACGGCGCTTAATTTCAATTCATATCGATTCGGAATCGGTTTCAATAGTATTATATAGGCGGGACATTATCCGGGGGCTCTTTTTATGGAGTTTTCAATATGTCGCGGGAAGAATAGCAGGATATCGGGATAAAAGAGGAGATTCCTGCCATTGTGCCCGCGGCGGGGCGGGGTGGAGGCGGCGGGCAATTGTTCGTAGGGGCGGCCCTATTTAGAGGGCGATTTGTATTACTGGCCGGGAAGCCATTTTCAACAGATGCCGTAATTATCCTTTGGCCCATTAAGTATTTAGCCCGGGGCCCGGGCTCTCGCGTATAAACAAGTTGGTGTCAACGATTATGTGATCCTGATACGCGATGCCCTCAATGCGATTTAATCGGCCCATTGTCGGTAGATGGGAGCCGCCCTTGGGCTAATTATCCTGCCATCGCCGCCTACAAGGACATTCGAGGAGAAGAAAGGACCAACAGTAGACGACGTCATTAGCTCTAGCTTTATTTATAGGACTTTGTAATTTTTAACTGTAATTATTATTCAAATTAGGGTATATTTTAATATGTATTTACCATCACTTTCTGCAAACTTAAGGAATAAAAATGATCGTATTTATAACATAAAACTATAATAATTAATTTAACTAGATGTAAAGAAATATTTAATTGTATTCTAATACTATCACAATTGAAATCTTACGCTTAAACTAAGCAGAATATAAGCAATGTGATATTATCATAGAACAGGTTATCTATATTATAAGATATAAGTATATTTAGTATTTATAGAATATATAAATTAAATAATTATATATATAGAGAAAGCTATAATAATTAATATTTTTTATACAACCCTTTTCACTTTTTTAGTCAAATCTATCAGATACTTGTGTATTTTTTTAAGAAATTTGTAAAAAAGAAATCATTGGAAAAATAAATAATAAGCGTAGATGGGATTTAAAATAATTCATAAGAATTCTAAAGAAATATAATAAAAAAGATAAAATAACCAACAATTTTTTTTATCATAACAAATATTTTTTTTGTATCCATTATTATAAAAATAGTGAGTTAGGTACATCTGAAAAGTGATATTTATTTTCCTTATTTCTAGTCTTGCTGATTTAGTCTATTTGGGAGCTCAAGATTTAATTTTTATAGAATAAATCGTTTAATATAAATCATATATGTCACAAACTATTAAAAACTAATTGTCCTTTATTGTCTGGATTTGCGAATAAGAATAAAAATAACAATATTCGCTGCTGATGCCACGTGCGCGATATTTTTATCGCTCGCATCCGCAACGATGTGCTGAGTGTGAGTGACACGTGATGCGAGAGTTCAGTCTACGGCAGAACATCGCCGAGAGCATTGCCATTTATGCGTTATATTAATTAGTTAAAAAATTAAAAATATTGATCAAATTATAAAGCATTTAATGAACAACTTCTTTTATGCTTAGAATAATCCATTTAAAAAAAAGGCTTGACTTGAAATGCTTTGGTTCCCTGAGAGACCCCCTTAGGACGACTCGGTTGTTTTTTTAAGATGCCATGATAGATAAGTTAAAACAAAAATCTTGAAAGAATCGTTGTAAAGAAATGATGTCACAAGAATATTTGTAGATTTTGCTCAGTTGAGATTGAATAAAATATATAAAGGAAACTGTAATCGAACTATCTTCTGTGATGATATGAGAAAGTAAGACATCTTAAGCTTTGTGATCTATAAAGATGTAATTACAAATCAGCAATCTTAAAATAAGTTACACCTGTTTTAATGACTTGACATTAAAACAGGTGTTCAATAATTTAAGAAGATTCAAAGCCATAGATTAGTTTAAAATTGTTTATCCTTAATATGAATATTATCAAAATTATATTTAATTCATTTTCCAATAAAATAATAAGTAAGTGTTTGAGAATAAGATACCTCCTCATTATATAATTAACTTGTTAGATTTTATATATTTTTTATATGATTTTATTTTTTAAACCAGAATTTACATATCTCTTTTTATCTCATTAATATAAGAATGAAAGTATTTTTTAATAGATTATTTTTATCTTAGCAGTATTTCATAAGGATACTAATAGATAAAACGTTCTTCTTTATTAATATTTATTAAAACAGTTATTCATATACCTGCAACTGATTTTGTTTATTAGGTATATTTTTTATGAATATTATTCTAAATATATTTTTTTATATTTTATAAATAATATATATAGCAAAGAAATATAAAATTATAAAATTACGTTTATCCGAAACAAATTTAAAAATATAAATCGTAAACTCGACTTAATTATGTAAAGATCAAAGCGAAACGTATTCATAAGATTCATATATCAAAGTGCGTGTGTATGTTTATCGAAAGATGCGAAAATAATATACTGGCAACCTTCAAAGCTCGTAAACTGATACGTCAAGGGACAAAGTTTTCCGAAATTAAAAAAAGAAAAAATAAATAAATCAACAATTTTCATGTCGGGGACCTCGTCTGCGCCGAGCCCCGGGGAGTCGATTTCAAGAGGCGAATACATCATAAAAAATGAGTAATATATCAAGTTAATTATCCGCGCTTTTGGATTAGGTGTGTAGCGATTGGCAATCATTGGTCCGTCGTATTGATTACACTTGAGGGTAATTTGTAGGTAAGAAGGATAGGCTATTCTGAAAGTTTAGGGCTGACAAAGAAGGGTTGCCGAATGACAATCACACCCCTGGGTGACATTCTTCCGGACGTCTGATCCTTGTTAATTCTTACCTGGCCCCACTGTTCTGAAAGGGCCACGTCCCTGCCGAAATGAGAAAACTTTGGAATTAATGAGGCAAAAACACACACAAGAAGACCATTGATTATCACCTTGTCGCTCCATTCTACATTTATTGATCCAATCTTTGGACGTGGAATGAGGAATCCCAACTTAATTGTATGTATTCATATTGTAAAACTATGTACCTTTATAAATATAATAAAATTAATTGTGTACATTTAGACATTTGGCAAGGAAAAGTTTTCGGATTGCTAAAAAAATATTTTTTTTACCATATCTATTTAATAAATTAATAACCATTGCAAAATTTATTGATTATTCAGGACTTACTTATGTATCGAATCCATACCACTCATCTAAGGTTTCATTTTATTGCATGAGGTAAGAACTGGGTAAATCGAAGGATATTGTTTATAAATATTTCTTTCAGGCTTTCCTCTTCTTTGTCATTTTTTTATCATGCTATTTAATTTATAGTGCACAATAATTAAATAAAAAGGGTAGACTAAGAGAGATAGCTATTAAAAAAATTAAATCATTTTCTACGTAAAATTACTCGGTTATACGAGCTTGACAATATTTTACTTTCATCAATTTTTATCAACTTTTATTTAAACTGATGCACAGTGGGGTGATTCATGATAAAAAAATTATAGAATATCCCAAATAATAGATAACACATTTAAGTTTAATATGTGACTGTTTTTTTTTTATATTCACTCACTCTATTTGGTAATATAAGGTTTTAAAGTTAACCATTATCAAAAAATGCAATTGAAATAATATTGTAGTATCAAACTCAATCAAGTATACCTCATCAGTTTTAAGTTTCACATTAATTTAATATATACCATATTGAAGAGTATATCATCTCTTTTTTAAGAATATATAAAAAGTTTGCATTTAGGATAATATATTTTCCATTTTTAAAAAGAATGTATTTGTAAATGTATTTAATTGTCAAAATGTTTGACATTGATTAGATTTTAAATATTATTAGGGCTTACTCAGGTAAAAGTAATCATGCCAATTTTGAGAAAATATATTCATTGATACCGGCAATAAATGAAAACATTGTCACTTTGTTGCACGCTAGTACATTAAAGTGAATTTCATTGAGTATATCTTTACGATTTTTAATTCTACATTAATAACATATATACCACTAGGAAGGGGATTTTACCTTTTTTTAATCATATTAATATATAAATAATAATAGTATATATTGGTTATTTCAAACAAAGGTTTGAAATTTATTTCTATTAAAAAAATTAACACATTTTTGCCGATTAAACATTAAATTAAAACCATGGTTAATATTTATTGCACTTCTATGTCGAGTAAGATTCGTCAACAATTTTCTCCGGTATTTCTAGCTCTTCAAGGTCATGG
Organism: Philopotamus ludificatus; assembly: GCA_022495035.1. Classification (NCBI taxonomy): domain Eukaryota; kingdom Metazoa; phylum Arthropoda; class Insecta; order Trichoptera; family Philopotamidae; genus Philopotamus; species Philopotamus ludificatus. The sequence continues at coordinate 34,713 of JAGXCT010034634.1, forward strand.
AGTTAGAGTAGCATAATGTAGTAGTTCAGCTTGTAGATGCTAAAGCTTTAAAAAAATATATAGAGGGCAAGGGGTTAACATATCATTTATTAAAATATTCCCACGTTTTACACTTTTTATATTTTACTTATATATCTCTCATAAACTGCGTCATTATCACTAAAGTCTCAAGGCTAGTGATATATAGGTACATGACATAGTCGCCAGCCGACATAATTTGCTTAGATAGGATCGAACCTAGGCCTGTTTATCAACACGTAGCGGTGACAGCACGGTTCTTTCAGCGGCCGTCACGTCAACGAGCAGAGCCCTTTGTCACCGGCGATGAATGGACCGGACCTTATCGCCCGTTATCAGCGAAGGTGAGGGAAGAGAGCGGAGTCGGGGAAAGGGGACGAAGCCTGTGAACTTGACAAGTGGCCGACGACTTATGAAAAATTCAAAGCTTCATGGGCGTGTGTTTGAGCAGGCAATTTTTCAGATGGCCGACATGTGGGATTAGGCCCGTCCCTTATCGGCGGACTGTCAAAAATTTCAGGCAAATTATTTTCAATGGCACTGGTAAAATGTATATTCAATGTGTTGATTAATTGAATTTAGAACGGTGGGTTATTATCTGATTTATATGATGCTGGGAGAATGGTAGGTGGTAGATACAGGCTGGTCGATAAATTCTCTTTGAGCCTCGAATTAGGAAGACGGTAAAAGCACGAATCATCTCGCAATTATCCGACGAATTCTTAAGGTCTTTATCCCCGCTTTTGATCAATCACCGGACCCGCAGATATTCGGAAACACATCCGGTATCGAATTATGCGTCGCCTCAATTAACTCCGGACTTCTTTCGGGGCTAATGGGCCGCGAGCCGGCCGCCGAGCTAATGAAATTAATTTAGCGAACACGTGAGCCACATTTACGGCCGCGTTCGCAATCACTCAAACTGGATTTGCGAACGCGGGCCGGGGAAGCCTAGACCCGCTCTCGCTCTTCGGGCTCAGTAGTGTTTTATTTCTGTTTTTACACTAGCAATTGGAAACGGCGAATAAAAAATACAGCCTCCTAAATACAAAGTCACTATGAAAATTAAATAAAATGAAACACCCGAAATCTGCAATAGATATTTATATATTATTACCTGAAAAATAGCACAAAAACCAAGGCACGCATCAATATAAAAGATTCTATATATTTATATAACATCAAGATAAAAAATCACATATAATGAATTTCGTACTAGGGCAGATTTTTTAGACTTTTTGCAGATAATTCAAATATATTATTTTTAATAAGCATATACATTAAATAAATAATATTTATTTTTGACCTCCAATTATTATAAATAAAAAAAGAGCAGTCCTCTAAGAAGGAGAAGAAAAAATATCCGTCAAATTGTAGTTAAATATTAAGCGAAAAAGCAGGGCTTCCCCAGAAGTGGGAATTCTTCTCTGAAAAAGGAAATTTTAGAGTTCTAGAGGGTGAATTTATGAATTGCTAAAACATTGATTAAGCCCCATGATCTGAAAATTATAGAAATTGTGTTGGGAAATGGATTCAAGAAATATTTTCAGCAGTTTCACTGTCAAACAACATTCACTGTGGAATGGGTCCATCTTCTCGTGGTCCCAGAGGCAAGTATGGGCCTGAGCCGTCGGGGACCACCCTAGAGCAAACCTTAGCTCCAGAAAACCCCTGCGAGTTGGCATGCATGACTGGTCACTTCGGCTTTGGGTTCGCAAATTAGCAGACTTCTTCGACGAGGATCCTCCGACGAGCGCTGCCTAAAAGAACCTTCCTTGGTCTATCATCCGTAGGGGATGTGCAATCGACCCCCAGTCGGCAGGAACACTCGTAGCTTTATAGTAAGGAATGGAGTGTCCAGAAGTGGCAAACCGGCACAATTCTGTCTATTCGCAAGCTTTGCAGTTCTTGGCGTGAGGATAGCGGGGAGGGAATTGATGCCTCTTTCAGTGACGTAAACGAAAGCTTTTTGCAAGTGTACATGCAGATCGGGTGTAAAGTCGCTCCCGACCTTACTCGGTCTACCTTCTTCGCTAGTTCACTAAGTCCTCTTCATATCGAACAATACTGTCCAAAGGTGAATCAGTGACAATCATAGAAAAGAATGCATAGCATGAATAGAAAATAATAGGATCTTTTAGAATATCTAAGAGATGAAATCTTGCAGCATTTTAAGATATTGGAAAAATAATTCAGGGACTATTCATATCAGTGATGAAGAGGTAGATTCAGTTTGCAATCCAGTTATATTGTCTGTTAAAAAAAATCCTAATGATTGTTAAAACGATTTTTTAAAGCTGAACTATATATTTTTTAATTTTGTAATTTAAGGATATTGAGATTTATGTAATGAATGTAGTAAATAAAATGATGAAAAGCTGATAATGTATAAAAATCATCCTGTAAAAATTGTTTAAATTAGTTTATTATTTTAATATTAAATTATTGGCTAATTAATTAATTTAATACATATTGAGGTAGTTGTAATATGTATGGTCAATAGTGTGGTTTATATTGTTTCAGAAGAATATAACTTGGGTTTGATTAGGTTTAGATTTTTGTACATGATAAATAAATAAAACTGTGGTTTATGTTTGTATACTGGAACTCAAAACTATGACAAATACATTTTATATTATGATCGACAACAACAAAGCAACTATAAATAAATTTTATCTTAAGCATGAAATTCGAAACTTACGAAAAAATTAACGTATCATACATGAAATCTTGTAAATTATCCAGCTTTTAATCTTATTACCTTTGCCCCAGTATAAGAAAACGTTTCTTTAATGACTTATTAAAAACAGTTTGAGAAATTCCGTTCTAATTTATAAAGTTAGCGTCATATTTTACGTTAGATAAGACATTCTAAAATCAGTACTATTAGAATTACACATAAGATTCCTTAGTATGACATCAGGCATAGCTCGGCGATACGAGTATGCAGATAGAATTAAAACTTTCATCTAAGTATTTCAGGCAGGTAATGGGCTGAGGGCTTGGCGCCCTCCGCCACTCACTCACCTACCCCCTACCGCCTCACAGATTTGTCAAATAATTTCCGTCGCAAGTTGTGACTGCTCGGCTCGGTTGGCGGGAAAACAGTTGTATTTAACTTCATTACCAAGTAGTCCCCCCGCGAGGATAACTATTAGCGCCATTAGCATACTGCGCTCTTCACCTGGCCAACACACACACACAAACTCTCAGCTATAAACAGCCAAGTCTTGTACATATTCAACTTTTGTTGAATATTTAGCAGGCGAATTTGCGTACGTGTACTTTGTAAAAAAATTGATCAAATATGAATACGTAATGAACGGAAAATTATTCATGTGTTTTTATTTTTTCCGAGCTTATTAATATGTAACGGGGAAATTATTCAGACGAACGTAATTACGATAGTGCAGTATGCTGGAAATAAATTAGTTCCGGTCATAATTAATTTTTTTCTCAATTTGATTTATGGTATAAAATTATAGACCAATCACTTCATCCTTTTTATATTTATCAGTAATCTATTCATATTTTAACCCCGAAGCTACAATCAACTTCTATGAAAAAAAAATATTAGGTTAAGTCATAAATGCCTTCCAAATCAAGTAGACAGTTTCTATTGTTTGGATTTACTCCCAACGAGTCACCTGACAGGAGGATTATTTTTTCACTAGATAGATAAGTGGCCTATCAGTCATTCGACAACTATTTAGTGTGGTGGACGTTACAGTGGTGTTATTCCGAACCCTTAAAATGGAGAATCAAAGAGTGCATATTCGTCATTTAATGCTTTGGAAATTCAAACAAAGCACTAGTTCTAAAGCGACGGCAAAAAAACAAAGTGCATACGGTGAAAGCCTGATAATCGATCGGGTAGTTAGAAATTGGTTTGTGAAATGAACCAAGGGTGGGTCGCCCTTCCGACTTCGATGACGACATTTTAAAAGCGATATTGACACAAAATCTACGTCAAACGACTATGGAGTTGACAGACAGACTCAATACATTACAATTTACAGATTATCGCCACCTGGAAATTTGGAAAAATCTTCAAGTTAGGCATATGGGTACCACATACTCTCAGTAACCGAAATAAGACAGACTGTAAATCGAGCCTTTGTTTGGACAGGACAATAACAGGGGATAAATAATTGATTATCAATGAAAATATTGTCTGCAAAAGACAATGGTTGGATAATAATCAATCACACCTACTGGACCCTAAACTTTTTTAAACGATTACTGCCAAAAGATACGTTCGGCAGCTGCAAAGAAATCACGAAAAACTACTGGAAAAGGGTCTCGCACTCTGCAATCAGAAGACGTTATCCGGTTACAGGATAACGCCAGATCACACACGAGTTCTAGAGCTCTGAGAGAACTAGTATGTTTTTCCACATCCACCTTACTTCCAAGATCTTGCTCTTATGGACTACCACTTTTCTGTTCCTTACTATTTTTTTTGAATGGAAAAACTTTCTTTAATGATGAGCAAGTCAATCAGGCTCTTGATACTTTTTTTAGTACAAACTCACCAAATTTTATGAAAAGGGGATCAATAAATTGCCAATAAGATGGGAGAAGGGTATATTTAACAGTGGTGAACAATTAATAGATTAATATAATTTTGTAAATTTTTTAAAGCAAAATAAAATCGGACTTAATCTGATTTAACAATGCCTTCTAAAAAATAAAATAATATAAAATCATTTCATTAAGTTTATTGGTTATGCAAATACATGGAATTTAAAATTCAGTTGCTGAAGAAATTCAATCTATAATATGTTCCTTAATATTTTTTTCAATTATGGGCTAATCAACGTTTGCGATCAAGTTCCTGGAATATATGTTTCCTTGACTCGTTAATTTGATGCCAAGTTTTGCGAGAGAGTTTGCAAAGTGGCGGCGTCATAAAAAAAGTTTGCCGTTTTTCGAAGACGACGTCGCGGGCGTCGGCAGAGGACGGCGGGCGAACGAGGAGGTGAACGGCGGAGAGGGGGGTTTATCTCCGATAGTAAACGACATATTTTCCATCGTCCAAGTTTTCCCCAGGATCTGATTGGAAATTCAATTTCGCATCTAGCAATCGGAAATTAACTTTCGACTTATACTTGGGCAATTTCCCGTCGGCAACTTTACCACTCGACTCTCACCTTTTATCCACACAATTGCACTGGAGTGTCTTCGCGACGAAAACAGGTGGAGTTGACTGCGTCGTCCTCCGCAACAATGTGCTGCATTCCACAAAAGGCTACAGAAATTACCGCAAATTTCAAATTTCATACGTAATTATATATTTAATTTAGCGTCCAGGAATAGAAAACCTATTTCAATCCTGCTCCACGTCACGAAATGTCATTTTTCCGAATGGAAACCTTTTCCGGACGTCGACGGTACCCGACCACATAAAGATCAAAAGCTCTTATCGAAATAATTGTAATATACGGGCGAAAGGCGTCAAACTCACACATTACCCCATTCAAGATCGTAAAAAAATAACCTAAAAATCGCAAAATCGAAGAATTCGCCTGAATGAATCCTTACAAAAAAATCTGAAAAAAAGAAAATTCGTATTACATTTATCTCGTGTATATAGAAAGTTTCGCATTAATTGTGTCTGTTATTTACAGTGTCAAAAATCATACAAGGTTTCAGAAAATCTAGTTGTCATATTTATGGGGAGAGGGGCGAAGCAACTAGGCTGATATTTTAAAAACTTTTCGGAATGAACATCCCTCTTTTATATATTGCAATAATATTCTTTATTATTGAACAATACTATTATTTAGTCGACATCCCTTCTCTTTAAATCAATCCCTAACTAATAAACCAACTGACTAAAATTGAATGCCTAACATTTATTGGTTAGCAACCATTTGCTAATAAATTAAACCATTAAATAATCATTGTCCTTAATTGTCTGCATTTGCGAATAAGAATAGAAATAACAATATTCACTGGTGTAGCCACGTGCGGGATATTTTTTTGTCTCGCATGCGGTACGATGGGCTGAGTTCGAGTGAAACATACGAATAACAAGTGCTGCTGGAGCTCATGTGAGAGCGTTGTCTCGCTGAGGGACCAACATATCGACCAAATTATGATGCATATCATAAATAACATTTTTTTTTTCCTTTGAATAATCCTTTTTAATTCATGTTTTTTTTCTTGGAATATGCCTTTTAAATTATGTCAAGATATTGTTGAAGAATTCATCAATATCTTGACTTAAAATGCTTGGGGTATCTAAGATCGAACAATGCGGACGACGGCGTAGAAAATCCATTGCTAATCTTACATTTTTTAATTAAAATATATTTTATTCTCACCACTAGAACCAATACGCCCTAAAATAATGAACGATAATCGACTAGATTTAAAATTTTCCTTCCTCTTCCTCTTTACTAAGAGAACCTCTTCTTTGGAAAGGTATTTTAGGAACCCCTAGAGAAGACGAACAGAGAATACCGTGGCAAACCCCCTCTCATTTGCCCGGATACAGCCAGGAAGGTAAAATTCAATACGAGAAATATTAAATATACACCTCTAATGCCAGGAATATCCAATTGAAGGTAACCTCTTTATAAAAAACTGCTTACCAAGACAAGGTAAGGACAAAAAAGGATAGTCCTCTCGCGCCTTGTGAGACCCTGACTCCCTTGACCTATGTTATTAATTATTATACTCGCTGGATATGTAGCTGTTTCTTTTGGATTTATCGTTATTAAATAATCTGCAATTATTTTTCACATTAATCAATGTTATAACTTTATAACTACTCATTTTAATAAAACGTTCTAATAGATATCGTAACAAATAATTACTGTATTACCTTTCCTAGCTACGTATATTTAATAAAATATACTAAATGTATAGTATTACATGTAATAGTCGGTATCGATTGTTATATTGTTGTTCATCGAGTGGTCAATGTGGAATTAGCATACGCCGACCATATTTGATATTTCTTGTCCATCAATTTGGCCACTGCAAACGATTAACAGATGCAAATTGGCAAATTCAGATTGCACTATATAAATTGAATACCGAATAAGCAAACTCTAACAATCTGTATCGTTAGCCGATCTGATTTAATAGCCCATTATAAACATAAACGAATAATCTATTTTGTATATAGGATGTTTTATGATAAAAAATGTGGAGTTTATTGACTTTTACTGCTTATACAGTCAAGTTATCATATTTGTTGTTGCTGCTGTGTTGGTAAAAGTATCCTTGACGTATCTTGACATTGATAGTCATATTAAATAATTTATATTTGATATTGACTGTCGAAAAAAAATTGTTTTGTTCAAATCCCGTATGCATCTGTTTTTTTTTATATATTATTTATGAGAAAATAAAATTTAACCTGAGTACTCAAACGCTTTAACCATTTGTTTCAACAAAATACGATTCTCAGAAGCCGTGTACATATTTGCTAAGAGTACTTATCCAAAAAATAGTTTCAGACATTCCAATGAAGGTCTGTAAACTTTTTAATAATAAAGGATTAGCAGACAAGCCGACATAAAGACCTAGAGAGGCTCTAACACACACGAGATCGGCACAAAGGGGCTCAGACATTCATGAAACAGGTGCTGTGTAAAATTTGAGAGCATTCTTCGATTCAATTCCAGGGAAGGCAATGCAGAGCTGCACCGACAGTCAAAGGAGCGATCGGCGACTTTTTTAAGCTTCGCTCGTGTGCACTTAGCACAAAGTAAACCGTCTCCAGAGGGACGATTTATTCTGATCTGAAGCAGCCGGCAGCGTCTCCGGCACGCTAATGAAACTAAATAAAACCAAAAGGATGTGCCTGAGGTCCTTTGAGAGAGTCTGCCACTTGTGTGCGGCGGTGGGTTTGTCGGGCGCCGCTTGTCGTGCTTTGACTATAGTGCTATTCGATATCTGCATTTACCATTTTCAAAGAGATAATTTAATTCTACAATAGAAATATACTGTAATGTATAATTTTATTATTATATATTAATAATATATTATTAATCCATCACGTTTCGTCGCGAATACAGAGATCGAAATGTTTTGAGTCAAATGCTAATCATGTAGATACTCTAAGACGTCGAAGATCACATTAATAGTTTACTATCTGAGTTATATTTTTAAATCAGTTGCATTTTTGAATTTATTATATAAAAAATATATTTAATATTTTTTTAAGATTTTTATTAAACAATTTCAGGGACAGAGAAAGATCAGATATTGCAAAAAAAATAGATAAACCACAACATCCACCATGCAATAAAAGAATATCTTAGAATGATGGTTAAATGTTATGATGTCATATATATTTAGCATATGAAACAAACTCCTTAAATGTCATATTAAAAACAATCTTTTTTTATGAAAAAATAGAAAAAAATCAAATATAATTGTACAATTTGCCATACAAATTAATCTAGATTTTCAGAAAGGATTTAGGCACTGAAAGATCTTTAAGGAAACGCCACCTCATTCAGAGAGAACTGCTTTTATGTATTTTTTGATTTAAAGGTAATCAGTAAATCAACACATTCCCATTTTATTTTATTTTTTTTTACATTTTTACGTGTTTACCAGCGCAAATGACTACTGAGCGATATCCTCTCGTATTTTGGCTGACGTAATTTCCCGTAACTTGCCGGGTAGGGCAGATCAACGCGATATTTTATTAGTTAAATTTTATAAAAGGTCTACAATGTGATGACAAATGTAATAAAAATCATTCCGGAATATGTTTTATTCCAACCACTAATTATAGAATTAAACATCAAAGAAATCGACGCATATGGAAATAATTATTGTAGAGACTTTATTGTGAAATTAGATCATATCATTAATACATTTGGCAGGTATGCACGTATATTACATAATCAAATAGTCAAAAAAAAGACGGGCACGATTTACTTTGATTATAATTCGTTCCATGGATATAAAAGTAGAAAATATTTTCTTACTGTATGTGTGAATATCCCTGGAATGCTCTGATAGCCTCGTGCCGATGAATCACCAAATAGTTTTATTTAGTTTCGCCGGATGCGTGTCGATGTCAAGCGATCCGAAGCTACATTATGTCATTGCGCGAACGTTATAGGGGGGTTCGACGTTAAATTAAAAAACCGCCGCAAACGTTTATAGGGGGGAACGTTATATGAGAGGACGTTATAGGGGGGTTTACTGTACAAAAAAAATATAACATGGAATTTGAAACTTGAGCTTAGGTTACTAGATACTATTTTTTTGACAAACTATAATACTTTACATACGTATTTGTCATTCAATTCAGATCAATGAAATTAAAACTAGATAAGTCTCAATTAATGTATGAAATTTTATATAAAAATACATAGTTCTATTAACCCATTCTAAAGATTAGTAAGTCATGACCAAAAAAGCAATTCTAATTTGGTCCAAAACGGCGCCGCACTCAGATGCAGAATCGTGTTTAGACCCGCCGCATTGAAAGGGTTAAAAAAAGATAATTTTAAAAATTTTATTTTGTAACTTTTTGGCATTAGACATGGGTTAATTCAATTTTTGTCATATTCAGGATCGTTTCTTAGAATTACATTAAAGCTAAATGTTTATTTTCTATTATATTTGAATTTATGATATAACAAGTGTCATTGCATGTTGTGAAAGGGGTGAATATTCAACAGCGCGTTTATCCATTTCTAACCAATCTCTCCTGATAATCGCGGCGGAAAAGAGTTTTTCCGCGGATGCCTGATTTTTGCCCGCTACCATTCCCGAGGATACGACCTGCGAGAAGGGATTTCCCAGGCTGCGGACATGCTACCCTTCACTTCGCATACAAAGTCTGACTCCATTGTTGTCAAACGCAGGGAGAGAGCGTCCTGAATAAGTGGAATACGATAGGGCGTCGCCGTGTTATGAATGTTGGCGAATGTATTCAAAGAGAAACCGTTGATGCTGCCCCCCGTGGCAACCAAAAGGGAAACCGTCCTCAGGTTACGTCTCCGAGATAGTCGACGGGTCAAATACTGGAAAATCGATGATAAGCAGTTCCACCTGGATAGTTTTCACATTTTAAAATTACAAATAATATTATTTGCATATACCAACCCTAATGTCGGTCAGTGAAAATTGCGTACATATGTTTGTGAGAGTAATTCGTAACAAAGTTTTAATTATTTCATCATTTTTACGCGTGTGTTTTTAATTAACATTAAATTTTGTTTCACCTCTGAAGCGCATGAATATTTGATGAAATAACAGGGAACAGAGTTGTTTCGTCCATTGTCGGACAGGCAGTTGTTCACATAAACAGTACGTGTGAATCAGGGACAAAGTGCGGTCCTGCCAATAAACCCTCGGTAATATAAACGGTGGGGTCCCTGGCTTGGTCCCATACGCGTTTAGCCCGATTTTATTTTAATACTGCACAGGGAAATGCCTAAATTCTTGAGAAGAACAGGGACAACCGTTCTAATTTCGGAAGAATGGGACACCAACGTCAGGGGAGATAAGTATTGTGTCTAAGTAAAATGATGAATAATAAATTGATATGATTTCAGTATTTTTTTTTGTTTAGTGATAAAAACAGTTTTTAATTAATTTATTATTTTATTAGTAATAATGATGTTAAAATAGTTTTCATTGAATATACAATACAATAGAAAATTTGTTTAATTTTAATTTAAAGTTCACTTTTGGTATATCGTTTAGCTACTTCCGTCCTCTCTCCTCGAGGTTTACATTATGTCGTTCTTTAATGTCTTATTTTAATTTCTAAAATAAATATGAAGTCGAATGTGCTGATGTTCTACAAAGCGGAGGCTCAACCATTATAACTATGTTGTTTTATTAAAAAAAAAACACATTTTCTAATTTTTCCACTAGCGAAACATCAGAATTACAAGTTAGGTCTATCTTTTATATGTTATATATTATTATTCATAATTAACTAGTATTATGACTCTTAGGAAAGATGCATATTATTTTGGATAATATAAGTTTAATGTATTAAAAATTAGCCAGTGTCGTGGTGACTAATTCGCCATGCATTTTTGTAATCTTTGTGAAATCTTAAAATGGGTGAATAGCATCTAGCCATGCACATTTTTGTATAAATCACATGTCTACATCTTTTGAATTTGTCTATAAAAGTCTCAAGAATAAATATTTTTAAAATTTATATCCTTTATTGTCTGAAATTGCGTCCGCGTGCTGCGAGAACTCAGTCTCCGGCGAGACATGGCAGAGTGTTGGTAATTATGTGTCATATTTATCTGTAAAAAAAAATATGAAGCATACCATAACAATTTGTATAGTCTATGTCTTAGAATAATGGTAAATATTAATAACGATCATGTTTGTAAGAATTATTATTCATTTTTATTTAGGAAATATATAAAACATTTGATTTAAATAATTAAGATTTTTTTTGTATTATAATAATAGGATCATTATTTTAATTTTAGTTAAAATAAAATGAAAAAAGACAAAATATTAATGGTAAAAAATCTTCGAGCATACCAAATTACGTTAAATCTCTTTTTTGGCAACCAATAATCAAAATTTAATATAAAAGTTTTCCCATAAGTCGTATATAAAATTAAATCAAAGCTATATTTTAACCGATTTTATTATATACTTGTTAATAAACATTATATTTTATATGATAAATTGAAAAACTAATCATACTATTTATTAATTAAAATATTGAAACATATATTTGATTAATTGAAATATTTATTTGAAACTGGCTTTCGTGTTTAATGCATTAATATCCATATGCAAATACAAGTTGATTAAATATTTACCTGAAATATTGAAAACCCCAAATTTAGCTAATGAAAATAAAATTTTTAACTAATATTTACTATACATTAATATTTTCAAATATAAAAACAGTCATTTATCTTTGCGTTTTCAATATCTTTCTCTTTAAAACAATGAGTAGAGTCTCCGTTTAGCCTAAAACTATTTACTATCATTTTTTTAAATTAAACGAGATGAGAATCATGTGTTTGCCATAGCCATCATATTACGCGCTTAGCCTTATCGTCGTTGTTTCTGTAATGCCATTTTTTCCGCAAGAAATTTTTCGCAATTTCGCATCATCGTTTGGCAAAATGGACGTATTTTCAGTTCATTACGTCACGCGTATATTATTAGGACCGGTTATTTCGTGTCACCCAAAACCTGGCTATTTTCAGAGCATTCTTGGAATAAATATTGAATTATGAATTATTACATTTGTCTCAAATTCTTATCTGGAAGCTTTGGCGCAGACGAGCTGCCCACAAGCCGTTATTGGAATAGTTGGTATTGGGGAAGCCGCTTGCGGTCTAGCATGAAATTTGATTTGGGTTCCCGGAAGGTCCAGGGAATTAGGTAATGTGATGCTGTATCATATATAGTAGATTATTAAAAAAAGTCGCCATTAATAAGTGCGAAAATCCCAATAATTTTTCATTCGTTCAGTAGGCGTCGGAAAGTTGATACAATTTATTTTTGGATTAATTTATTTCCGTGAATAAATCCACCCCTTTCAGCTGTAAATGCGAATAAAGAAAAGCCGTTATAAAATTTATACGGATTTTAAAAATGCGCCCGAGGGAAAGAGTTCTCAAAAATAACGACGCATTCAGCATCACCGGACCGAGTGGGAAAAAAAACATAATTTTCAGCATCAAGTTTAATTGATTTCGTTGGGTAACTGCGAAAAAAAGTTGATTTTTGCTGCCCGGGATTTATCCAGACCAGTCAGTCTGTCTGTGTTGTGAAAATTATTAAAAGTGGAGATGAAACGAAGGCTGCTTTGCCCCCGGCGAGGAAACAATTTTCATTTTCCCAGCCTTTGTACCCTAATAGACGTGCGTACTGTATGAGCATGTGCGTGGATGATGTTCGTGTCATTTGGCGTCGGATTATAATGACTTTCTGTGAAGTACTGATTGTGGGGACTGGATGACGTTGTGAATTTGCGTTTTCATCCATCATTTCAATGTGAAAATGTTGTGAAATGGAGCTAAAATAAAAATAAATCACATTGTCACGTGATAGTACTGAAATATTACGTAAAATCTAGCGACAATTATTGGAAACCCGTATATTGTAAATAATTTAATAAGTAATTATTATATTCTGAGGAGAGATTGTGCATTTTTTAAACAATATTTCATTTATTTGGAATATTAAAATAAAACATTTTATATCATTGACTATTTATTTGATACAATATATGATTTTTTTTAAGACGCCTTGTCCGTTTTCGGACTTAGGCAATGTACATGTCCAATTTTTTTTCTCCAACTATTTGTCTGCTTTTGGCGAGCTGGAACAATTCTGGAGCTCCCAACCCGGCCTAGTTGCGAATACACATTGGCTTTATATAACATGGTTGATGAATTTTGGCATATTTTTCCACAACATGGTTTAAAATAATTATAAAAATTAGGGCTAAAAACCAGACCAGATATTCAATGCCAATGAAACGGGATTGTGCTGAAAATATTGCCCTATGGAATCTACATATCAAAAATAAAAAAAAACATGTAAAGGGATTAAAAATGAGGAAGGTAACAATATCTTTAATATGTTCTAATTTTTCTAGACATTTCATAATGAAGCCTTTGCTTATTAATCGGTCTTTAAATCTTCGAGCAATGAAAAAATATGACAAAACGAATTTGCCTATTTATTGGAGAGCAAATAAAAAGGCTTGGATTACAGCTATTATTTCTGTTTTAAAATCAATGGTCAAATTTCGTGTTCTTATGCTTTCGCTATATAGAATGCGCCCCTTTTGAGATGACGGACCGATCAGAGCGTCCGCATCCCTTTCATGGACAATAAGTCTTCATTTTCATACCTGCTACAAAAACTCCGTTTTTGTCAGTCAGCAGTTGGTCGTTGTCTTTTCGACAGTCGACAGGATGATTCACTCATGCTGTCATGTCAATCACATCTCCGTGATTTCTCTCGTACCAGAGATACGTCTCTGGGATCCTTATCATCATCTCGTACCGGAGATACGTTTCTGGGATCCTTATCATCATCTCGTACCGGAGATTCGTCTCTGGGATCTTTTCATCACACCTATTATCGAACTGACGACACCTGCAAATTCTTCAATAAACATCAATATCAAAACAAAGCGCCTTTTTCTTGATCTTTCGCGATCTTGATCTTCGAAGCGATCGTCAACTACCGGACAGTCGAACGTTTTGGCGCCAGCGGTCTTGTACCTTTTTTATACGCGAGCTCGGTTGCCTTAACATTATTGGAGGCAGCGGTGGGATACCTTTTTGGTACTACTGTCGCGCCCTTTTAACATTTCTATAGATTGGTTTTATAAATGTTTTATATCTGATGCAGAATAATTTATGAGGAAAAAGAATCTTGATTTTATAATATTATTGATACTGGACAATAAAACATTCAAATATTGACATATTTATTTTAAAAGCAATTACTACGTCTGTAATACAGTCCTTGGACCAAGAATTAATTTCAACATTTAAAGCGTATTATATACGACGAACATTTAAATAAATATTAGATGATATCGATTAAGATGAGAATCTAACAGCTATGTAAAATTGGAAAACTAAATATATTTTAAATTATGTAAAGATTTGGTTTCTGCATCCGTTGAAGAAATAATAACAATACACTTTATATGCTTGCTAGAAAAGCTGTTGCCAGAAGTAATCCCTAGAGGAAATGTTATACCAGCATTGGAGGATGGTACATTGAACAAAGAAGAATTAGTAGAAATATTAGATGAACCTACCATAATTAATAGCTCAGAAAACAATGTTTGACATTAAAAACAATAGATAACGCCTTGGGATTGGTTGATAAATAAGAACATTTTTTACAGAAAATGATCCAATAAAGAGGAACTCCTCTGTCCTTCGATGATAAAAGCTCCCAAACCGATCTCGAAACAGAGTCGAACATATAGAATTATTACTGATAGCGATGATGAATAAATTATCTATGACATGTTTGCTATTAAAGTGTATATTTTGTAGACCAATCTTTAATATTTTTAAAACGGAAAGACTTCTAATCTCGTATAACACAGACTTGGATTTCACGACATTTTTAAGAAACCATTTGACCGTGTTATACGAGGCTGATATGTATTACTATTCAAAAAATACTGTGTGAAAAGGCGTGTTGTGCCTAGTGTTTCTTTTCGAGAAATCTTTCTAGATAATTTCAAGAGAATTATCTGGAATAATCAATAGGTATATGAGCGAGCAATTTTTTTTATTATTATTACTGTGAAAAAAAATATTTAAAAAAAAAATACAAATGTTAGAGTACTGTTAAAATGTTAGCAACGTGCTTATAAAAAACGGCCTATTCTAGGAAAAAAGAATAACAATAATAACAAAAAAAACTTACAGAATAATATTGTACAGTTTTCCTTGAAATAAATTTCATTATTATTCGCTTTATCTAATGTATTATTATTAGAATGAAGCTTAAAATTGAAAGGTTAAATTTTTCATTAAAATTGTACCATAATTAATGTCGAATCTTTATCGAAATTTAAATATTATTCCCGTTTAATTCAGGAAAGTTAAAAAATCTTGTTTTCACTATCAAACAATGTGTCTAAAAGCGGATTAAATTAAAATGAAATTTTCAGAATTTATTCATAAACTGGTAAATAAGAATCCTTTCATTGAAATTAACTGAAAAGTATGCAAGCAAAACAAAACAAATCAAAGAGCATTCTTCCGTGAAAATTTTTGGCAGATATTTCACGAATTTTCTACCGGCATCTTAGTGAAAATTAAACAATCTCGCAATAATGTAAATATAGTAAATACAATTTCGTGAATTTAATTAAAATATGAGCGGAATTATTATCGCGACACTTGGAATTCTTTGTAGATACTCGTCTCCCCTGTAATTCATTTGGGAGCATTGCTTTAATTAACGTTTCGGACGTTGATAAACACAGCGAAAGGTCAGATAAACATGCAATATATTAATATTTTCAAAACAACAAGTAAATATGTTTACACGTGAAATTCAAGAAATGTTGTTTTATGAATATATACCCTGTTCAAAAATAAATAGGTCAAACAGTTCCGATTGCCGCGAACCCGTGCTAAATCTGTTTTACCGACGCACTTCCGCCGGACGCCGACAGATGCCTCCGGCGTCGCGTTTAGGCGTCGCCGCCCATCTCCGCAAAATCGTTCGGTGCGTCCGAACTAATAACATTTCAGGTAAAGTGTTAATTGGATTGTCCTAGAATATTCTAACCTTTTACGCCTCCGTCTAAATCAATGTTCCGCTGAGTACATTATTAGATGTCTGTGGGAAATTTAATCAATTAGGTACGCTATTGGCAATTCTCGATAACTTCTCCATAAACTTTGGCACGAAATACCCGCACACGTATCGATACTTTGTGTGCTGAGTCACATAAATAGGATTAAATTTCATATATTTAATTATGCATAATGGAGGCATACAACGTCGTCAGACACTGTATCCAGTTATAGCTGAAAGCATGGGTGGCGATGGTAAATAATTGAAATTGACATACATGGTACTTGCCAAATATGGGCTGTATGTGTCTCGAAAACTAAACCATCAACTGGAATTATTCATTTAATACATAATCGATGCTTTTCATTAACCTAATCCATTATCGAATCTTATGTACGACATTATATATTTCTTATATTAAACGACGAGACATGTTAAATATTAAATTATTCGTGTAATTATTTCGAGTTAAATTGTGTAAAACATAAGCGTCTTATGTACGGCTGAAAAGTTTCAATAAATCTGTTTTATCGATTGTTAATTTACATATTGTTATTATATTATTCGTGTTAACGATGTAACGATTTAGTGAAAATCTATTATTCTATTTTATTGTTAAATAAAACATTGAAACATTTTTTTTATGAAATCTGGAAAATTTAAGTATTTATCAAAAGTATACCTTTTGATATATAATAAACGTTTAGTTATGCTCTGTCAATGTCTATGGTTTTCTTGAATAGAAACACGGGAAAGTGGATTAATAATTCATGGCTTTATATCTTTATATAATATAACTTTAAGCTTAATACAATTAAATTTATTGCATTATTGTTTTTTTAAATATAAGCGTTGCTTAGTATTATTTAAAATTCATTCTCAGCTAATCTTACCTTAATCTGTACATATTTCTAAAATAAAAATAAAAATTTAATTAATTAATTAAAATGTTAGATTAGCTGAACAACAAATATTTGAATGGTTTTATGTTAAGTTGGGATAGATTAGATAAGGTTAGAATAATTATTTCATAGATTTTATCCTGGAAAAGCCAGATATCTAAACTAACCTAACCTTTTTTTCTGTTGGAGGAGGGGAGATCTTCAAAAGACACCTCCATTCAGAAGATAGTGCAAGATTTATCTAAAACCCCTCCTCCAGCTCCGACCACCACTACGGTATTGTCGTTAGATATTCAGCATGGTGGTGGATGACTTTCGGGTAAAAACTTTACCTCATGTCCTTCTTGGTATCGGATCTTTTCGTTATCCTTTCTGTCGGTCGTTGTTTGGCGGCCGTCTTGCCCTTTTGGCTTCCTGCTTGGTGAGCATTACTATTCCGGCAAACGTGGATAGCGTCTTATGTTCCTCGTCTTTGCCGAGGAGGAGTCTCTGCACGGCTTTGATGGTTACCGTCTCTCCTCCTAGGCTCTTTTTTAGCTTCCGTAAAGCGTGGACAGTGTAATAGAGTGTGTTCAGCGGTGTCCGGCGCTTCTCTGCATTCGTAGCATTCCGTGATAGCCTCTTTCCCGATTCGGTGGAGGTACTCTCCGAAGCATTCGTGTCCAGTTAGAAGTTGGCAGAGATGGAACCCTACATGTTGGCGATTTTTAAGCACGGTTCGATCGCTGGAATCAGTTTTCGGGTCCATTCCCCGTTTGGAGTCCCGTCCCAGCGCTCCTGCCATTTTCTTATCAGAAGAAGGCGTACTCTTTTCCGATGCTCGGTGGTTCTTGAGTTCGGCTCTTGTTTTTGGTGCTCGTATAGCTTTTTCCAGTCGAATAAGCTGCGACGGCTCTCAGCGCATTGTGTCTCTGCACTCTTGCTAGGTTCTTCCTGTATATCTCAATTTTCATTGCCGGGGCACAAATTGGGGCTCCGTACAAGAGGGATACTTTGAACGACGTTTGCATACAGCAGCCTTCTTTTCTGCTTTGGCCCGCCCTTGTTCGGCATGGGTCTAGCGAGAGCGTTCGCAGCGTCGGTCGCTTTTTTAGCCGCTCTTATTATTTGTTCCCTGAAGTTCATAGAGGAAATTCATGAAGTTTCCTGAGGTACTATAGAGATTGGCTAAAGGGGTTCGAGAAGCCGCCGATCTTTATATCCGGCGGTTGTATATGTGTTAAACTAACCTAACCTAACCTAATCTAACCTAACCTAACCTAACCTAACCCAACCCAACCCAACCTTTTGTAATATATAGTATAAAATCTTAATATAGCATGAACATAATTAAACGTAGCTTTGCTGTTTGCAAGCTTTTATAATATTATTTAATTTTTATAATATTTAAAACTGATGGTTTTTACATTAAATCCATTATTTACTTATATGGTATTTATATAAAATCAATATACTTTTTATGTAAGATTTCCCATTAGAATCAAAGTCAGACATCGTAAATTATGAAAGCACGAAGAAGAGGTGCCCTAAAATAATCAGTATTAAAGACCTGAACTCAAATATATGGGTTAGGAAATTATGGAATAGGAAAACTCTAATTTAAAAATTAAAGAAACCCAGACGATGCTTAACAAAAGTTGAATGCTTATTAGAAAATTCCATTCATAGATGAAGAATGATATTAAATGAGCCCAAATCCTATCTTGGGATATAGCAATAATATTTATTATCTTATTTATTCATATTATTTGATAATTTAGTAAAGGTTTAATATACGTGATAAAATATTAGAGAAGGATTGGTGACTTAGGCCAAGGCGAACCTTTGCTCTCGCTGGTGTTAAAAGGACAAATTTCTTAAAGAACAACATTTATAGACAGACAGCTTTAAGGTTAAACACAAAAAAGAGATGGGGGTGACGTGTGCAGCCTTTGATACTCTCTGTTTGATGATTTCTGGCAATAATTGTGACGGTCTAGTGCCAAGAATATTTGAAGAGTACTCCTTAAATAATCCCAAAGAGAGGCTGGCTGGGGGTTTTTGTGGCAACGTATCAGTCCGTGATTTTAGTAGTCAGCCTGCCTGTTATTTGGTTAGTCGATGTGGTTTGCCATTGGGAAGACGAGAGGGTATATTCAGAGTCGTCATGGCGGAATCCGTGTGTAGCGCAACAAGATGGCGACTACATCTTACGACGGAGTGAAATTGCAGAAACGTTTTCACATATCGACCACCGAACGCAGAGAGAGAAAGGGATTGAATCCCCGATTGACGCCTTGGCGGTGATGCTGGTGATTGTTTTGTTGGAGGGAATGACGCTTCTTGATCCTGCTAGGGGCACAATATGTCACTCATTATTATGTGACATTATCATCATCATAATTTGCCAGCCACAAGACACTCGCTGAGCGTATGGACC
>JAGXCT010034635.1:0-46435 GCA_022495035.1 Philopotamus ludificatus
CGACACTGGTTAATTTTAATACTATTTCAGTTGGATTGAAATTTATATTATTTGTATTATAATTATTTATTCAACGCAGGATAGATGGTATTAAATTAATCATTGATAATAATTACATTTTAGAAATCAACAGTTGAATTACATATTACATGTATTTTAATTTTGGGGTTCGTGAAATAAATCCACCACGGGTGTATTGAGTATACATAATAATATAAATTTTTATTTAGTAAATTAATGATAAAATATAAATTTATTTAAATTGCATTTTTGACAACGATATCGAGTAAAATCATCGGATTTAGATTAAATATTACATAAATTTTATAATTATATTAAATTTGATCGCTTTTAAAATAAATTATGTGCCGAAATTCTGGGACAGAGCGCTGTCAATCTGCACGGTGCTCCGGTTCCATCCTGTATCTTCATCGGCATTACAAATAATGCACATTGATTACCTGAAATTGATGAAAACCATGAAAAACCATTATCTTATGTATTTAAATTTATTTATCAACGAACTTGGCATATCTTCTTTCATATTAACATTTTCGAGCATGAAGATATTGTGCGATGCAAATACCGCATGAGCTTTTCCGACGCTGCCTTCGCCAGGATCTACAGACGCAGTATCGACGCCGACGCCGACTAATGTCTTTGATTCAACTAGCCATTTTGCTACTTCTTCACTGATTCCTGATGTAATAAATATTTATATAATATATTAATTATACACCGTATTATAAGGGGTAACCGATGAAATGTAGTTTTTTGAGAGGGTGGTATAAGTGGAGAATGAGATCTTACGGATTGTAGTTGACGCAAATTTGACCAAATCTATTCTGCAAACAGCAGATACAGTTGGATATACTCGATCTATGGTTCAAGAGCATTTAAAAATAATTATCAAGATTCATAAACAGTAAACCTTACCATTTAAGTGATGAAAACAAATCTGTACGGGTTCAATGGTGTCAAGAATTAATAAAGTTAGAGGAAAATTCAACATTTTTGACATCTTGTGATAGGGGATGAGAAATAGGTTATGTACTTAAACTAATGTCGCAAAAACATTGGCTTTCTAAAGGGTAGGCACCACTGGCAACCGAAACTGAGCCCCACGGTCTAAACCAGGGGTTCAGTTTCGACGTTATATAGTGGATAATCACGCAAATTAATTTGGTACATATTTTGTTGGCTTTTACAGCTCTTTAATCGTTCTTATAAATCGATATAACTCGATCTTATAATTCGTCTTGTACATTTTCAATGAAAAAATAATGTTTTCGATAAAATAGCTTTTAAGGCCCTAAATAAGCCTCATAGCTTACCTCATTGACATTTTTAAAGCATTGATTTTTGTGCTTTTCCAATTACCAACGGGGAAAATTTCTTACTACCATCCGAATTTGTAATCAAAAGAACAGTTTGCCTGTTTTTACCTAATTTCCCTCCATGACAAGTTTTGCCCTTAATGACGAATGTCTGCGAGGTAAGAACATTGAAGAACAGTCTTGTTTCATCAGTATTCAAAATATCACTTGGAGCATAGTCTGCAATTACAGTTGGAATATCTGCTTCCAATCTTCAGCAATGTCTAAATCAACACTTCTAGATTCCTCTCAAACTGATCTATACACCATAGAGTGCATCGCCTAGAAACGATCTATCCAGTAAATCGTTCGATAATTAATCGAGACGCAATTCTCGAAATCGCTCATCTCGAATTAATGGACCGTTCTATTTCCTAATATTCATTCCTAACATTTAAAAACATTGCGCATTTATTTAAATAGGTTAAATGTTAAAAATTGATTTGAATTTTAAATATTTCAAACGTAAATTGCGGGAAATGAAAACATAAAGACGGGTACTAAATGCACTAAAATAAAACGGGACTGCAAAAATTGAACGCAAATAGCGACATTTTTAAATTTGTAGCTTTGTAAAAAAAAGGTTGTACACCCCTGGTCTAAACAGTCTCTTTTCCTCTATGGTGGGATTGTAAAGGAATTATTTATTATAAAATTCTTAAATGTGACCAGACAATAACAGCAAATTGTGATAAGCTGAACGATTAAAAGAAGTAATTCATGGAAAAAGAACCAGAATATTCAATAGGAAAAACATATATTTTTAAAACGATAAAGCGAAACCTCATACAACTAAAATTACAATAGTGGCTCGTGTGTAAAATATTTAGGGGTGTTGCGGAAGATTAAAAATTGAAAAAATATATTTCAAAAGTGACTCAGTATGAACGGCGTGGGACTGTTCCAAGTCGCAGCGCAACACAGCGCTTAGCGATGAAATTCCCCCACCCCGCTGCCGCTCCGCATCCATCCAATACACGACACTGGTAACGTTGACGAGCAGACAGCGCTCTTACTCTACACCGCGCGGAGTAACATTAAATATAAATTTAATTTATATTTTCATGTATATATAATCAATAGAACTTTATATTACTATATACATTTTTTTCTTAATTTAATAGCGGTGATACAGTTTCGCAGTGTATATGTATTTATCCAATCTTGTTTTATTGGGTTATCGTTTACATAAATCAATGGGTATTTTTTTTATAGACAAAAAATATATGTAAAAATCATACCAGGGAATTTTAAGTTATGCGGTGTCGGCATTTTAGTTCCATAGTACTTCTCTAAATCTCCATAATATTGACTCCAGCCGAATTTAAATATCACTGTGAAGTTCCTGCGAGAATCGGCGTTGAATAAATGATCCATGTGATGTTTTTTGAGGACAAAATCAGGATCGCCAGCGACGACATTGCTCAGATCGACGATAACCACTGAAAAAAATGTAAAACTGTAAATATATATTTTTATTTTAATGAATAACTGTTTCACTTACATGGCGTTATTAAATTATCCAGTGGTATTTGTCCTACGGTCCATTTATCGGCTGCAAAATGGTACGGGGCATCCAAGTGTGTGCCTCCATGTTCGGCTGCGCAATATTCATTTGCAGCCACCCTGTACCAGATGATATAATATAAATAATATGAGGTCACCATGGTCAGCAAGTGACGCGTTGATAAATGTAATATCGCAAGATACCGCTTACCAAATGCCGTCTGGTCTCCTCTGGGCGTATTTCTTTGTGAATTGGAACCGTCTACCACCTGGCCAATATACGGTGTTGTTGTCGAAAGGATGGGACAGATCTATGAAGTCTAAACCACCGCTGAATAAGTAATCGTTCACTTTCACTATGTCCGAATATACACAATGAAGTAGGAAGAACAAAAGAAAATATCCAATACGTCCAGCCATAATTGAAGATTGTAACAGACTGAATGTGACACTGTGATGGTGGTGTGCTCAAATTTATTTTGCAATATAAAAATAGCCACAGTTGTCCAAGAACTTGTTTTTATTGAAAATACGCAGCTGATACTTTTTTAACGCGATTTTACAATAAAACGATTTTAAGTTTCAAAAATATTTAACCTACAAATAATAATCAAAATACGATATATTCAATTTCATTTTATACATTTGTCTTATTATTATTCTTTTTTTTAAATTTTTATATATTGAACATCTCTATCTGGTGGGTAGAGAGTATGATTGAAACTAACAATCAATGAATTAAATAATGATGCACGAACCAAGGTGACGCTATTTTTGTTGCAATGCATAAATGTGAAAAGAGTCTGCGTCAATAGATGTCACTAGTATTTTGATGGATGTATTTATGTTTATGTCAAATTCAATATATATAGATATTTATCAGACAAATGGTAGATGCATCTACATTATCCAAAATACAAACATCACTGCATTTTGGACTAATATATGCATATCCTTTTTGGCAATAATTTTCAATATTTTTTTCTTACTTTAATAATTCACAATTTTTGTTGTTAAAACAAGTGTACCAATCGCTGACGAATTTTGACATTGGTTGGCATACTGAATGCTTATTTTAATATTTACTGTCTTAACTTTAATATTGTTGTTTTTATTCTAATATAAATTTAAAAAAATATTTTAAAATAAAGGTTAAAGATGGTAATATTTGGCGCAAAATAACAGCTTCCGTATTTGCTGAATATTGCTTCCTTTGACTTCTTTCTTCTACGAAGATAAATAAAATTCATGAAAGGACGAAGTTTTTTCAGTAGATTGAATAAAAAGCGCTGATAAATATTTGATGTATACGACGGGGACTTCTTTAAAGGGGAAACATTTAATATTAATTAATAAATGTTTTAACCCATCCATCACGGCGCCTCGAAGACAAACGCGTCGTCCGAAGAGGGTCTATCAGAGACCCCAATATCTTGATATTTTGTTAAATGGATAAGAATAAAAATAGTTAATTATGATATGCTTCATAATTTAGTCGATATTTTGGATATTTTAACTAATCTAGATGATGTGTAAATGACACGCGCACGCGCAGACTGAACTCTCGCCGCACGTGTCAATCGCACGTTTCACTCGCACTCGATACATCGTACCGGATGCGAGCGAGAAAGAACATCGGCGAATATTATTGTTTTTTTTGCAATTGCGGACAATGTAGGTCAATAACTATTCATAATATTTATTCTTTAGACTTTTTTAGAGAAATACAAAAAAAGTTTGTGTATTAAAAGAGTTATTCGAGGAAGATAAAACATTTGATATGTATTTTTTTTGTTATCGCATGGGACACGACTTCAATTGAAGTATTTTTCGCCGGATAGTTTTGTGCCTACAGTGCTACAGTTTGTTTACAAATTCGAACTTGTTGTCCTCTTACTCGATTTTAAAAAGAAAGATAGTAAATAATTGTGTATTTTGGATTTTTTAATGAATTTCGTTGATTATTAGTGTCCACTATTAGGGTACACGCTGCTATATATCAGGGAGCACTATAGGAGGGATGCGTGTATAAAGCTTTAATCATATATTATTATTTTTTTTGACAAAATCTGTATTATTTGTAACCATAAGGAATAGATTTGAAAAATACTCCATCTCTATTTCTTATTTATTTAGTTGTCTTGGTTAAATGTTAAAAGATGACAAGTTTTTCAAATGAATAAGGAGGAAACCTGAATAGGAAATTGCGAGCTACTCTCGAAAGGAATTGGATGATCGGATTCAGGATTATTTTTTATTACGGTAGCCATTTAGTGGCGGATAGTGACTTTTAGGGGCCTGATGCTAATTACATTTCATAGGCCTCTTCTAGTACGATATATTTGACGATCGAGGGGGGGGGGTTTGTGGGTTGTCAAAAAAATATTCTTAGTAACAAACATAATTATCCAAAGAAAAATATATATTATGCTATATACTTCATTCTACATTTGAGCCTGGCTTATTCTCTAATTGCTTCAAGATAAGTACAGCAATACCCCCAATAGCGCGTGTTCCGATAACGCGAATTTCAAAATAAATCGCGGCAGTCACTCTAATAACGAGCGCATTCTATTGCATAGCTCGACCGTAAATTCTATGCCGTTTGGCCGGGTGCGCCTGTGTGTTGATCTCGCTCGCACATATGTATATCTAAATATGTGCGAGTGCTTGGCACATTTCTCACCATTCATGCCTGATGCTATGTGTATGTCATATTTTAATTTATGGTTAATTTAATATATTATTTGAATCGATGACATTCGTTTTTTAATCCGTCGAAAAAAAGGCTAAGGTCTTGGGGACCACTTTGGGGTCTCCTTGGGGCTCCTAATTGTCGCCACTGAAAATATTTTTTGAGCTTTCTTAGCACATTTGTCTGTATTTTTTTTTTACATAAAAATTGACATTACTTTTCGCTTATCCTATTAAATAAAAAATCATTTCAAATACATGTATTTTTATTCATTTAAAAATTATAATATTAATAAATCACTTGAAAATGTATCTTATAAATAAAAATTATATACAAAATAATCAAAAATCTCATGAAAAACATTTTGCATCTGATCAAAATCTTTATTGAGATTTTCATTTAGAATTATGCTATTTTTCGAAACCCTCGATACATTTCTGACATACCGACACCAAAAGTAAATTTACATAGTAGTTTACATTCAGGTGCTTATCTATAAATTAATTTATAATATTTTTTTTGTACACTTATTAGATTTTTACGGTCCGATACCCTGCTCTATTTTCATTGGGTTATGGCCATATTAACGAATACATTATTTATTATTGCACTTAAATGGAGATTTAACTCGGAGAGTTGATATTTTATAAATATAATTAAAGTATATTATACACGGAATCTATTTTCAGTATAAACCCGATGGCATATCGGTCAATTTAGCTAGTCCCATGATGTTGTTGGACATGCTTCTGGGACCGATTGGCGATAGATTTTTCTTGAGATCCTTACCCATACCGTTCAGTCTGACTGAATTGAGATTGTTGATGATGTTGGCGTTGCCGCAGCTTTTTCCCGAATATAATCCAGCGTTTATGTGTCCTCTCTTCAGGACGAACGATGCGTTGCTTCCATTATTGGTGGATAGTTGTTCAAACGAGCTGGAGCTTAATCTTGAGCCTGGGAAATAGAGTCTGTGAGATGGATCGATGACCTGGCGGCTCGTATCAAACTCATCGTTGCTTCCTCTATAATCTGTGTCTCTATTATCGTGTTTTGATTTTGAGTTTCTGTTGTTCCTTTTGCTCGAGCTGCGCGTTACTACGATTCCATTCAACTCGCTGATGGACTTGGCCAGATCTGCTTTATTGTTCCATTTGTAATTTTTGTTATTTTCCGACGTCATTATTATATCGACCATTGAATCTAAGCCCTCGTCTATTCTGTCCAGACTCTTGGTCATCTTTTTTGCTTCGATCAGAGCTGCTATATCTTGCCGCTGTTTTGTCGACTGCTGATGACGATCGTCCGAATTCCTTCTGTAAGAATCGTAATTCTGATTATCCGGCTCTGTGATGTAATACAATCCATCAAAGCTATCTCTTTCGACTTTCAATTCGTTCACGCTGACAATTCCGACTTTTTGTTCTATTCGCTGGAACGATTCGGTCCTTTTTATCGATTGTCTCCGGCATACTTCTTCTCCGGATTTCGTTCTCGATTTTCTGTGTTCTCTCTTTTCAGCCATGGCTGCTCTCTCTCTGGCATCCATGATTGTGTTCAGAAGTGATCTGTTATTCGTTTTTACGTACACCTCCTGTTTGTTTGGCCTCGGCAAGATTTGTTGTTGACATCTCGAAGCACTGAGCAATGAATCCGATCCGTCATCGCTCGAATAATAATGCTGTTCTTCTTCGTATGCCATGTTTCTTTTATTATTGCAGATGACACCTTGTTCAGCAGACGGAATGAATAAGTGCACTAAGCTCTTGGATTTTCTTGGAGGCTGTGGAAGTAATTTAGCTGGTATTATTTCAGTTTCCGAATCGAACTGCAGTGAATTGCAAATGTAATCGGTTCCATCTGTAATTATGATGTTATGTTTGGTGCTTGTGATGGAGTCTTTCTTTTCAAGATCGGAATGACTTCTTGCTTCCATTGTTTTCAAATCGTTTTCCAATGACTTTGATTTACCGTTCGCAATTTTGTCTTTTGCATATTGTTCGGATTCGGCATCGTTGACAATATTGCGCAACTCCTCGATGACGTCTTCGATTGTCGTCTCTTCTTCGTCGTCCGATAATTTTTTCGTTGTGTGCTCTGAGCTGTCGGCTTGCATGTTTAACTCTTTGGATTTAGAGGATCGCAGCAGAATTGTTTCGTTTTGTACGTTGAACACTTCATATACCATTGGCTCTCTTTGGAGATCATCATCTGGACTCAGCGATCGTTCTGAAGAACTGATACCTTCATCTTCAGGCGGAGATGATTCATCTGAAATTTTAATATACATAGATTAAGTAAAGATCGTCATTTTTATATATAAAATTGTCATTTAGTTATCTTTTTTGGTTCATGATCATGGCTTGATCACTATTTATGCACACAAAAACACTGTAGAAGTTATTGAGCAGTTCTTACGGTAAGAAGATGTCATCTGTGATACAGACGATTTTAATTATGTGATTAAAATTGAAAGGTACCCGCAAAATTTAACATTAACATGCCAAAGAAGCTGACGGAATCAGATTTCTATTGAAGATTTTCGCAGAAATTTAGTTATCTATAATCCACAGCACGTGAGAATTTAAGGCGAATCGATAAAATGAACATAAATAATACCTCTTTTAACGGTTTTTTGCTTGATAGACAATCCTTTCTTTCTAGATGGGCTGCCGTGTTCAGATCTAAGCGAGGTCACTTCTTCTTGCAATTCACAGCATCTTTCTTTCAAGCATTGTTCCAATGATAACAATATTCCCTTTTCTTCTTGTAGAATCTTAAAATATATATTTAAATACGTTAAATAACATCATTAATTACAAAAAGAATACAGGCTTCTATTATATAATAAAATCCCTCGAGTATCATATGTTAAATAATTTAGAAAGTCTAATAAAACAACTCTGAATCATAGAAACCGGCATTTGAAGTATCTAAAAAAAATATGATGCGTGAAATAAATTCGCCACGAGTGTAAAAATTATAAAAAAAATATGCAGATATCCCAATTTTTACATTTTTTTTTATTATTAGGTCAATACAATTATTTCTGAAGTATCTTGACATTAGTACTTTATCAGAAAGATTTTCTTGTTTTGTGATTAACGGTGTACGAAGATATATAAAGTTCGAGAAGAATGCCTCCGAATTTTCACACCTTGAGGCATATCTGTGTTCGCAATTTGCTAAATGCAAAGCCGATGTAAAACGGTGCATAGCGAAAAGGTAATTATTTTTTTATTGCAATATAAGATGTGATAAAAATATATAATAAAAACGATGCAAATAAATTGAAAACATCCCTCGTGACCAAATTTTTTAGTCAAAGATTCGATAAAGGTTCTAAAGATAAACAACGACATTGATTAAATTATAATATTATTACAGTTGGATTGAAATTCATATTATTTGTTTTATAATTATTTATTCAACAAAGGATAGGTGGCATTAAATTAATTAGTTTCAACACGCCAATTTACCTACATAAATATGTTTATAAAACACGTGGAGGTAATAGGTCTCTTCCTCTTGAATACCCCCAGGTCAGTGTCATAAAGAATTCCCTGTATTAATAGTTTTCGTCGTACACCTATCCGGCTACTAAGCTCAGTCGCGGTTAACTTATATTATTGAAATAATATGCATGTTACCTACAAGCCATAACACTGGTTTTATGAAAATGTAGGTAAATTTTTTGGTCAAAAACAATCCTTAGCCGTTCAGACGCTACGGCGTGCAGGCACGCGAAATCGTCTAACCACCAGCGCCACGGCAAACGCTACTACGAATTTATTTATAAATAAATATAATAATTATAAATGAAAATTAATGCAGAGACATCTTTTAAAGGCAATGTGATTGTTAGAATGTCGATATGTTTAGCCGTTTCATTTTATTTGAAGTTTATACGGCGTACGGTAAACATCCATATAATTGTCTTGGCGATTAAAGGGTTAATGATGCCTTGGCCTCACAAGACATTTTTATATTCCCTTAGATGAAAAAAATATGAATTATGATAATACATACCTGAACTCTTTTCTCTAATAATTCCAACTTCATTCTCATATCATCCTTCTCTTTCTCAGCTTCCGTGGCCTTCTCGCTTAGACCGTCAACATCGATCAATTGTCTTTCGTATCTAGATAATTCTATTAGGACTTGTTCTGCGCTCGGATTTCTCGATACAGCTTTTCTGAGAGCGGGAACATCTAAACCAGCTTGATCCAGCTCTGCTTGCAGATATAAACGGCGACGCGGAGATGAGGCACCTCTCAATAGTGCGGCCAGCAGTCTTAAACCAGCCGCTGGAAGCTCTCCTCCGCCACTTTGTACCATTCCAGCTAAAAATCTAAAGCGACACGGCTCTCCGTATCTCAATCTGAGGGTAGATAATGCTTCCGATACGCCGGCATGACCGCCGGATGACACTTCGCACGCTGTAGTTAACAACTGAAAATAATACGACTGATAAAATCTATTTCTTAAAATCAAAGAGGGCTCGTCTTGAAGTACTTACCTGTAGGGCGAGTATTC
Source organism: Philopotamus ludificatus (assembly GCA_022495035.1). Taxonomy (NCBI): domain Eukaryota; kingdom Metazoa; phylum Arthropoda; class Insecta; order Trichoptera; family Philopotamidae; genus Philopotamus; species Philopotamus ludificatus. The sequence continues at coordinate 10,114 of JAGXCT010034635.1, forward strand.
TGGATTTGTTCACAGTTGACATAATGCAGGCGGCTAATGCGTATAGACCAGCTGGACACGCTACAAGACGTCTTGCTGCTTCTGTATAGCGTTGACAGCAGCTATGAAGACATTGTCTGCAAAAAAACCAAAGAATAAACCAGTTTGATTAATTCACTAATCGCGTCGTATTAATTGTATGGTGCTTACAGGCAGGCCAGCTCGTCGAGCAAGGCTCTTCTTTGTTGGGCCGGTGCTAGTCTCACGGGACCAGCTGTCTGCGGTGGTCCTCCCGGAGACGACGTTGGGGGCGCCGGAGAGGTTTGGCTCAGCTGGATGCTTCTCAATGATTCGACAACCAAAGAAACACCGTCGAGCGGTTCGCTGATGAATTCTTGCACAAAGCTGCGAACATGCAGAATTTTTTTTTAATCAAAATCGCATTATATTTTAATTGTTGCGAGAGTAACATTCTTTCGTATCACACTGTAGCCGACATTCCGTTCGGGAGAAAACTTACATTTTCATTTGCTAATGGGTACTCGGTACGTTCGAAAAAATGTACACAAAGACTTTAATTGACACGAGACTCAATTAGATCTTTATTTCATAGATTTTTCAATGGAAAAATATCATGCGGTCACGAATTTTGGAGTTTTTGGCGGGATGCACGTAATTAGCGAGCGGCCCGCAGAAAAAATGGCGAAAACAACAATATTTCTGTACTGGGGAATGAAAAAAAAAATGGTAAACGTTTCGACTTTCACTCGTTTCGGACACGAAAACATTTCCATCACCAAGTATTGTGATAGCTGACAATCAAAATGATTTTCGGGATAATTAAGTTTGCCCATCGCCACACCACGTAATATATAATGATAGTGTGATGTATGGAAAATATTTTTTTTAAAAGTCCTAACTGCATGAAATAACAATGGCGATGACAATCTCTCAGAGTGAAAGATAAATTTCAATAACATCATGTATATTGTATTAAAATTCATATAATCCTAGATAGTATTGAATTTTTTTCCAGATAATCTAGAAACCGTGTTACGACAATTTACAATTTCTCATTTTAAATAGCAGGAAGATGATTGTACGATTTATTTTTTATTTAATTATTCTGCGTTTTAATTGTACAATCTTCACCTGATGGGAATGGAGACAACGACGACACCAAAGTGGAACATACACAATGGCAATAATTTGATTACAGATACTATGCAATGACAAAGATCCAAGTATCTATTTTTATTATTGATTTTTACAAATATGTTGAAAAAAATGCATTTTTAAAATGATGTAGATTTATTTTATACAATAAAGTATTCCGAGGCATTATTCTTTATAACCGGAATAGGAAATTGGGCTGATGTATAGTACGAATAACATCATGTAACCATGCGGTTTGGCAGATGGTAGAAAAGATTTATTTAATTATGGTTGTGCTGAACTATATAAGATTGTTGCAAACCGTCGTAATGGAATTTTGCTTCAATTTATGACTAGTACGTGGAAATATCCGAAGATTTTATTTTACATTAATTGATTGTATTTTTTGCAGGTATTTTCTTAAAAAAAAATATGTACAGCATCTTTCTGAGCGTGACATAAATCATTGATGAATATTAATGACTAATACAACATTTATTAATATAAAATTGAGGATGCATTGTATTTTTATTTATTCAACAAAGGCAAATCTACTTCCATCGGGTGAAAGATATAATTTACCATCTCAAAACATATTTTTACAGACAGTGCTGGCAAAGAAAAGTATTAAAATCCTAACTGTATAAATATTTATCTTAAATAAATTTGTTCATAATATTTATATAATAAAAGGGTTTAGACAAATCGTTTATACAATAACTAAAAAGTAATTTTAGTTTTTACGATATTAACGGAGAAATTTATGACATTTATGTTGATGTTAAATTTATGACAATGTGCGTTGATCTCTATTAACATTGTCTACAGCCTATAAAATATAGGAACAATGCATTGATGCTGAAGTTAAAGACTCTCGAGGATCTGTATTGGTATATATCAAAAAAAAAAAAATTGATAAGATTTCTTCAGCCAACATACTCGGTTTTCTATAAAAACTTTGTCTTGATTGTATTAAAGCATTGGTATTAGGACGAAGACTTATCTAAAAAATACGAAGTTCTCATTATAATTTATTTTATACACTTATTCTGTCAACAAGTTTCCAGCAAATGTTACCGTGAGCTACATTCGGTTAATTTTCAGAGGCCAAGCAGATAAAAGTTAGATATCGATGTTTTAATTTCGATATGCTATTCAGCCTAATTTGAACTAATAATTCTAATTGCGAATTAAATATCTCAAGTCAAGTACATTTTTCCAGTACACAAAAGTTCAACCTAAAACATTGTTTATTCCGTGAATGCAAAAACTTGATAATTAAAAAAATATCCAAGTTGTTAAATAATTTTTAATGTTTAACATTAAGATAATATTGTTATGCAGCGTTATGGTTTGTAGGTAAGATGCATATTATTTCGATAATGTAAGTTAACCGCAACTGAGATAAATTAGTAGTTGGAATTAATTAATTTAATGCCATCTATCCTTCGCTGTATAAATAATTATAAAACAAATAATATAAATTTGAATCCAACTGAAATAATATTAAAATTAACCAGTGTCGTGGTTTGACACTGGGGGGAATATTAATGTGAGAAACTTATTCGCCTTGCATCTTTAGAATCTTTATCATTTTTTTATATGGGCGAGTTATAAGCCTCAGACTGATAGGTGAATTGACATATTTAGAACTAACTGAATTAAAAATTGAAAAATTGAATCGACAGATCCATTTATTCAAACATTTAGATTCATTTCCCCGCAATATTCATATATTTTTGCGATATTAAAAGAGCTTTCGATGACTTATAAATAAGGAATATATACAATATTAAGTAATTGGAAAGAGACTGTTTGATTTGAAAAGTTATAGCATTTTTTTTTACTAATAATATCGGCGATTTTATATGTTCCTAAACAAAAAAGATGAAAAACCTATACAATCCTCAAATTTAATATTTGAATGGTATTAACAATAATTTCTGTTTATTTTATCAATTATAATTTAATGATAATGGCTTAAAATAATCATATTTAAAACCATTTTACTGCCGTTACCCTCTCACAGCGCTCTTTGTTATAGATTTAGTCACTCCTATAGCGCTACGTCCTAGAGCGTTGTTTCTACAAAACCAAGCAAAGGTTATAAACAAATTATAACACGCACTGGTAATCAAATCAAAAAAGTATAAGGTCCTTTAAAATATGTGAATAGAAACAAGTTTTTGTCCAATTTACAAAATACAATTAAAAAACCTAACCCCAAATTTTGTATGGGCGTCTAGATTTTTATAGGGCGGGTTTCTATAGCGTGATTGCTATCTCGGCGCATACAAGGGTTGACTGAATATGTTGTTCTTTTAGTGACAATGCATATGTATTTGCAGATTGCACGATTAAATTTACAATATTTTAGGTAACATTTACTATTTATATCAAAGCATGTTTTTAAAATCTCTATAAAAGAAAGCCAAACATACAAAAACACATTGATAATCCAAATTGTACTATTTTATTATTCACTACGAAGAAGCACTGATATTTAATGATTCATTATACATTTTAAATCAAGGGTAAATATTATGGGAATGGAATGAAAAACGGTAAATACGAAGATATACAAATCTCGAGACGAATGCCTGCGAATTTTCACACCTTGAGGCATATCTGTGTTGATAATTTGCTAAATGCAAAACCGATGTAAAACAGTTCATAGCGAAAAGTTAATTATTTTTTTATTGCCATATAAGATGTGGTATAAATATATACCAGATGATGCAAATAAATTGAAATCTAAAAAAACGATGCAAATAAATTGAAAACATCCCTCGCGACCAAATTTTTGGTCACAAGGCATATGCATCATTTAAATTTATTTATTTATTTGAATGAATGGCATAACAGAAAGATTCCGAAGCGCCAATCACCCATGTAAAGATTCGATAAAGATTCTAAAGCTGCAAGGGGAATGACTATCTTACACTCATATCCCCCCAGTGTTGAAAACATCCTTCGCGTCCATTTTTTTTGTCACAAGGAATATGCATCACTTAAATTTATTTATTTATTTGAATGGATGGCATAACAGAAAGATTCCAAAGCGCCATTCCATATAAAGATTAAAAAAAGATTCTAAAGATGCAAGGGGAATGAGTCTCTCACACTAATATTTCCCCCAGTGTCAAACCACGACACTGGTTAATTTTAATATTATTTCTGTTCGATTGAAATTTATATCATTTGTTTTAAAGTTATTTATTTAACGCAGGATATGTGGCATCTTATGAATTCATAGTTTTCCTCGGACACCTCGCGGTTAACATGCATTATCGAAATATATGCATGTTACCTACAATCCATAACACTGGTTGATTGCCATATTTTATTCCTTATTTGATATTCATAGTAATTATGTATATGAACATCTTAGTATATATTGATTTATATATCAATTATTAATAATAAAAAAAAACCTTTGATTTCCAGTAGCGCCGCAAAAGCACTTCTTCATATGATATCAGTTCAAAGCGCCACGAATCCTCCGCAACGGGCAACCGAATATTATTTCAAGATTTATTCTCTCGATTATCAACTTTTAGAATTGATGGTAATAAATATAGATCGGACACCATACTGTTCTCCGTATCGTGACTTGGGTCGATGCTCCGACATTAATTTTTCCCCCAAAGCGAGATGCGATATTTTTTCTTCTCCGAAGCCCAATTGTTCGATGGTCAGATAGCGCCAATAAAACGTACGATTTTATTAAAGGGTGGACGTAATAAAATTGGCGAAAGTTACAATGGTTCAAGTGACCGAACGGGAAGAGGAATACTGATTTATGGCCGAACTGGTTGGACACGTGCTTCTTTTTTCACTTTTGTTCGATAATTATCCCTTTGAAGCACGAAAGGCAGAAGGAGAAGTGCACGTCTTAATAACGAGTCCGTTTACTTTCATCTGGGGGATTATTACATATTATTTCGCTGGCAAAAGAGATAATACATATGTTTATTATCAGCCAATTTTAATTAATAATAAATAAAACAGTTTTATGGATCCACTTGTCCGCATAAAATTTAACAGCCGAGCTAATTGAGTTACATAATTAATTCAAAAACAGTCGTAAAAGTAAGAAAAAAATATATTCAGACTATCATAAAATCAACGGAGTGGTTCTAAATAAGGCTCTTTATTTCATTTGATTAAAATATAAATCATCAGACATATTTAATGATAAAAATAAAATATTTTCATTTTTTAAAATGAGCGAAAACATTAATATAAATATTTGCAAATAAATATTGCGCGTATACGACGGGTGTAATCAATTTCATTTTTTAATTAATTAATAATTCGCATAAATACATTGATGATGAGTGCTTGTCTGCATTTATAAGCGTTCGCCATGGAGTATCTGAAATTACAGTCGTGTATAATGCGAGCATCGCATTTAAAATGTATGACTGTATAATGATAAATTGGCAACGTAATGCCAATAAATAACGTGTACGTCCATTGATTGCCAAAACAAATGGCAAAATGGTACTTGGGAAGCTGGTAATTTTCATACTTGGCAAAAAAGCACGAATCATACCGATCACTATTATGTTATAAACATGATTATTTGTCAAATTGTGATTTTGGTAATTTTATTCAATAACATTAGGAAGTATTGTCACTATGGAGAAATCTGAAGTATAATTTCGAGATGATGCAGGAGAAAAATATATATTATATGAAGTACAATTGTTAAAGATTCAATTATCTTATAATATGAAATTTTGTTTATATAATTTAGATAATATAAGAAAGGTGTAATAATTATTATTTATACAAAATTAAATACACAGGTACTTAGTATTCTCCTTTAAATAAGATTATTTCCTTAAAATAGTTCTGTTTAAATTAGCCGTGCCGATGTGGCCTTAGTTAATCCTCTTATAGTGCTGAGATAGGTACTACGCTATAGAAACCCGCCCTATAGAATACTAGGGACAACATTTGGGATTAGGTTTGTTTAATTGAACAAAATTAATATATCAAATATTTTCACATTCATATATTTTAAATTACCTCGAAAATTAAGCGTCTTGTAGAAAACGGCGATATAGGAGGGAGCCCTATAGGAGGGACTGTCGCACACGCTATAGAAAACCGTTCAATAACAGGAGGCGCTACAGGAGAGTTGACTGTTAAAAAGAAAATATTCCTAAAGCGTCTTAAATAAAGACAGGGATTTGTATTCATTTGTATAATATTATCGGTGTAAATATATATTTATGATTATTTCTATAAACTAGGAAAAATAATGAATGTTGGATATAATATCAGGAAACTATGAGACAAAGAAAAAGCTTAATTTTTCTATTTATTACAAGCTATAACCAATAACAGAAAAAAAACAAAAAAATATTTATCATTTTTTATCACTAAGGTGACAGAAGTGAATAGACACGAAAAAAATGACTTCAATTGTGTTGGATGACTCTAACATTTAAGACCTCGGGACAATTGTTCGAGTTAGCCAAGACCCATGTTTTTTTTACATCTGTTTCTCGAAAATCAGATAAACTGTAAAATACTAAAAATAGAAAAATAGATTGCTTTTACGAATAGTAGTTGGTGATCGAAAAAAATCCGTAGATAAGGTCGCACAAATGATGAAATCTCTCAAAAAGAAAGTGCAAAGGCATCCTCATACTGTAGGGCTTTACAAAAGAGTTTCAAAAATAAATTCTAGAAACAACACCGATACAATTGGATATATAGAGGATATTTTTATCAGAATTAAAATTCTGTTATGGAATTTTAAATTCCGAAAAAATATTGGCGTGTTAGAAGATAAATTTATGCCATTGTTTAATTTGACAAAATAATAGAAAAAAATTGTACACGTTTATGAAAAAAGGAGCTCCTCGTCATAAGTCACGTAAAACAACTAACGGGAATGAGGAACAAAGTCTTCATATTTTGCCTTGCCCTGGACAATCTCCAAATATGAATCCAATCAAAAACAGTATTATAAATACATATGCACAAAAGTCCCTGAAAACCCAGTAGTAAAAATTATTATGGATACCCATAAGTAATGTAAAATCATAAAATCCCAAATCATATGTACATACAATTTTGCATGAATATTTAATATTATATAACAGTAATATAAATAATAAGAAAATATAAATAAAATCAAAATATACATGACAACAAAATATGGCTGAGGTTTTCCTGGAGGGCCCGCCCTACGGCGAGTCTAAATGTAGACTAATTCTGACGATTATCGTGGTGTTCATCCCATCTATGTACTCCATAGACAAACATGCGACCAACACCTAGGAAGGCAAGGGTAGTGTGTTGAGGGAGGAGAATCTCGCTCCGACCTGGCCGGCGTAAGTCACAAAAGCCCTGTAAGCAGGGATGGAGGAGACAAGGTCCTGGTGACAGACGGGGCCAGGGGACCGTCTCACTACCTTGAGCATGGTCTCTCTTTCATAGAAGAACTCCGGACATTTCACAAGAATGTGTTCCGAAGATTGTTCCATGGAGTCACAAAACTCGCAAGCCGGGTCATCTTTGAGGCCCAAACGATGAAGATTGGCGTTAAAGGGGCCATGTCCCGTGATAAACTGAGACATGTAATGGTCAGGAATAAACCAGTGCAGCTTAACTCGAGCTAGTACATTGGAGAAGGACCGGAAACCAGTTCTTCCCGTACTTCTCAGCAGACCAGCGGGATTGCCACATCTTTAACGCGGTATTCTGGAGTCTCTTATTGAATGCTGCTTGGTCCAGAGCTTCGACGTCGGTCGGGAGAATGTCCTGGTCCCCAGGACGTGCTCGGTAGCCACGAGGAATCAACCAGCCCGCAGCTCGGACCTGGAGTTCCAGGTCGAGTGGCAGAACGCCGTCAAGGACCGACAGAACCATTATAGAAGCAGTCCTATAAGCCCTGGTCAGCGCGATAAGCGGCAGTCTTTGGCCGGAAAGAAGGCGTATCCGAACCAGAGATAGACTAGCCTAGTGGGCCCAAAAATTACTGGCGTATGTTATGATGGGTATGAAGATACAAATATAATACCGTCTTATCATGGAGTAACGTAATTCCCAGTCCGCTCCCGCCAAACGGTTGAAGCAACCCATAAGTAATGACGTTTTTTCGATGCGCCATCTTTAAAGTAGTTTCCTTCAGCCTGTTAGACAGTAAGGACGTGTTATAAGTTTCTCTTGTGTAGCGGCTACTGCTTGTGGCCTTTAGACAAAAAAAAAACGGTTTCTTTATACCCCTGACGACAATGGGAGGAGACGTGTCCGTCGGAACAACATCTGCGGAGCTGTATACTTTTTCAATATCATTAGAAAAAGAAAGCGACAGAGGCTACGAAGGTTATTTGCAAGATTTACGGTGACATATTGAATGTCAAAAAATGCCAACGAAGGTTCAAAAAAATTAAATCTGGTTATTTGTGTTTGGAAAAAGAGCCTCGAAGTGGACGACCCGTCCAGGCGGATAAAGCAGCCGTGAATTCTACAATCGAAGACGACCCGATGCTGACCATTGAAAAATTATCCGAAAAGGTCGGTACATCCTGGTCCAGTACTCAGAGGATCCTAAAGTGGTTGGGAAATATTCAAAAAGAAGGTGTTTGGGTCCCTCACGCATTCACGCGCGACCTCATCTTGCGAAATTGACGTGTGAAGAAATTCAGCATCTTGGAGGGTCACCTTGTAGCATCCTCCATACTCGCCGGATCTCGCATCATCTGATTTTTAATTATTTCGTTCCATGGAACATTTTTTAAGAGATCAAAATTACAACTCCGAAAAGGTGAATACAGCCCTTTCAGACTATTTTCGGTCAAAACCCGCAGAGTTATACAAGAAGGGCATGGAAGATTTAAAAGAAAGGTGGCAAAAGGTTATAAAAAATATGTGGAATTATTTTGTATAAGAAAAGTTAAATAAAGTATAAGATTTTTTTTGAATTTCATTAACTCAAGCATGGACCAAAATCCTAAAAGAGACCATCGATCATGCCACTTTTGGAAGATCAAGCAAGACTAATCAATGTGAATGGTTTTTTACACAGTGGTATAATATAAAATAATAATAGAATCGTATGCATTAATGAATCATTTCAAAATAATTGATAAAAAATAATTATCCACTAGTATTAAATACATAGATAAATGAAAAAAACCAATATTTTTCAATAATAATTATTTAAAACTATTGATACGATACATTCAATAGCTAAGCATACACTTTTTTTACTCCCAATCCGCATTCAATCTATTGGCAATTATTTTTGTATGAATTACGATCTTCATTATGTAACAGCGCCTATGTAATTATTTGAGTTTGAGCATCCAAACATTAATTTTTCATCTCGATCTTAATTGCAATAGCATATAGTGTTTTTTTCGATTATAAATAATTCAAAATTGTTATCTAAATGAAGGGTTTTATCAATTTAAATACACGGAGCGTACATCCGTCGAAGCTGTCCAACTGGTTTGACCCCCCGGGCGAAAATTGTGGATGAGTCACTCGGACACATATCGATAAATTCAATTTATTAAAAATTATATGGTGTTACGGGTTGACAAATTTTTTTTTGCGACGCTCGAACCGTGAGAATGATTGAGATCGACGCTCTTGCAACAATGTCGCCAGTCTGGATTTAACAACGAAAAAAATGTGCTAAAGACATAGTCGTATACCGAGAAATAGACGTCGGTTAATTGCAGTTGTTTACTTAGTCGTATGCATTTTAAAAATGTATTAAAAATCTATGGACGCGACGTTGCGGCCCTAATGAGGCGGTGAAATTTAATGAAAAAATTCGCAACCGGTCCAATTATTCCCGATCGATCTTTCCAGTCCTATATATTTATTATGCGGTTTTAATTTCGGACCAAAAATACTTTTACTTTTATTTAAATCCAAGTTTATTCCGGTGAAAGTCGATGCAATCCACCGAATTTTCAAATATTATCATATTGTCAATAGTTTGAAATTTTCTATGGAACTATGAAAATTTATCGATGCGATCAGATAAAGATGTTAGCTACGTTTTTACATTGAATCGTCGAGACGCTGATTTTATCTGTCCGACAATAAAGTTTACCGACCTCTCACACCGACGCGGCCTTAAATATTTTTCTACAAAATAAGCAATTAACACCCGACATTTTAAATACACAAGAGTTCATTGGGCAGCGAGTGGAGAATTTTGAACTCGACTGTTGTTAAAATCAATTTTTTTCTCACTATCAACGGGATATATACTCTAAAAAAAAAATAAGATAAAGGACATTGACTCAAAGGCAGGAAGTATGAATAACTTATTTAGCATTTTATTACGGTTTTGCGAATATTTGAATATATTAGTGTTAATGCGATGATAGGCGATATAAATATATATATAACATATAGAAGTGTTATTATCTCAATATATAATAAAATAAAATTGTAAAAACGTCTCAGGAAATCGGATTTATGACTATTACACTGTTACCGCTATATTTTATTATGCCGAAATAATTCCACGTATTGATTATTCAAATCTGATAAGATTTGAATGCAATCAAGTGCACATCGTGTGAAATGCGTATTTATTAAAACAGGTTATCTCAAAGGTTCCATGTTCTAATACATATATTAAGAAATTTAAATGAAAATAAAATATTTAGATAGTTATCGTATTCATTGGTTTTAATAAATTTTTCGATGTATGTATTTATCAATGACAATCTATGAATATTTATGAGATACCAAACAACGTGCGCATGCGCGTTTTGTTGCTTATAAATTCATATAATATTAGATTAAGTCACCAAAATTTTTACACTTAAAGTTTTTAATGCATAAAACTTAAATGCGAGGTATTTATCAATAATTTCTATCTAATTTCTTTCTATATTATTTTTCAGCGATGGCGAATATTTTTCATGGTAGAAACTTTTTGAATGCCAAATGTTATACATTCATTTCAAATATTGTAATAAAATGGTTAAAAATATTAATTACAGTTACAGAAAATAATAACGTGTGAGCATATGGAGAAGAGAAAATTGATAATATGTGCAACTGTCGATAGTTTTTCATTAAAAAAGTAATATTTTCGGGAAATGACACGGCAAGTTTTTATGAGTTCCAACTAATTTCTCATATTGAGTAACACTTGATTAAATATAGAGCTGTATTGAGTATATAAGAGCGTTTATTATAATATTAAGAGGACTCTATTCTATAACTGTGTATTAAAATGTGTAATCCACGTAAGAGGAAGAAACCCATTATCTCCGCATCTTTTATAAAAATATTGTGACGCGTTTGAATTAATTAATTAGTACTAATAATCTATTCTTCGTTGTATAAATAATTATTAACAAATAATATAAATTTTAATCCATCTGAAATATTATAAAAATTAACCAGTGTCGTGGTTTGACACTGGGGGGATTTAAGTGTAAGAGACTGATTTTCCTTGCATCTTTAGAATCTTTATATTGATGAATGGCGCTTTGGAATCTTTATATTATGCGATCCATCCATCTTAGTCATAGTAAATAAATAAATGCTTAATATTTTAATATTGTAATATTGTTTGAAACTCATATTAATCAAAGAAAAATATAATTTAAAAAAAAATTAATGTCTAGTTCATTCGTGTAATTTCATTGTGATGAAAATTCTTACTGAAAATACATCTATTAGGCAATTTTTAGTATTAATAATTCTAAATACACTTTTTGTATGCGATTTTGAAGTTATGCTATTTTAAAATGTAATGGAACCTATCCCTTATTTTTGTATGTAGTTCAAATCTTTTTTTATGCGAATTCGTATAAAAATAAACGCAAACAGAAAGCAATTTCTCTTGATAAGAAATTGACAATTTTGGATTACTTGGCGAATGGACAAAATCCTACCCAGATAAGCAAATCTCTCAATCTGGAGGAATTGACTATAAGAGGAATTAAAAAGTCGTAAATGGCACAAAGTAAAGCTCAAATCTTACATCGTATTCAAGAGATACTTTATTGAAAAAAACAGAAAAAGCACTTGTAATTTGGATTGAAGATTTATCTCAAAAACGATTTCCCATATGTGGATATTTAATTAAGGAAAAAGCTCTTCTGTTTCATGAACAAATAAAGCAGCAAGCAGAATTCACTTCACCTTATAATGCTATTTACTGCTAGCAAAGGATGGCTGACTGGATTTTTTAAACGATATTCATTCCATAACATTAAGATTTAAGGTGAAGCTGCATCAGCCGATGAAGGAGCAGCCTCTATTTATTCAGAGAAGTTTATCAAAATTATTGAAGATGGTGGCTATAGCATTAGATTAAGATAAATATATATTGTCTTTTTATTTTTATGATCTTTTTATAAACTATTTTTATGCGATTTTTGGTACATTCTATCATATATTGATTTGAAGTTATGCGGTTTTTAAAAATAATGGAACCTATGCCCCAGTTTTGTATGTAGTTCAAGTCTATTTTTATGCGATTTTTTTTATGCGACTCTCCGTGGAACGTATCTATTATCTACTATCTAAAAACAGACCTAGGTGTAGTCAATTTTCAGATGTATTAACCTGATCAATAATTATTGGGTTTGTAGTTCTTTAGTAGGTTTTTAAGATTGATCAAAGACATCAAACGAATGATTGAAAAAACAATCCCAGAGCGAAGTGAGTTACTTATTAACAATTTGTAAAATTTTCAATCCAGAAGAAAATCATTTAAGTAACATTGGTAATATTCGTGTATAAATATTAATGAATAATATTAATATTTAAAATTTGTCTTCATACGCCAATGCATTTGTTAAGTGTGTTGTAATGTGTACGTAAGTGCATCGAAGTAAAAACCGTTTGTTCCCACAGTGCACGTATCAATTTATATTTTTCGAGAGCCGAGGTGTCGTGATACGACACAACACGAATCACGATAGGCGCGAAAGACATTTTTCCGAAACAAAAGGTTGACTATCCCTGACCAAGGGCAGAGGGAGGCGCCCGTGAGAAGCGTCGACGATTTCACTTAAAACTATTGCAGATCACGCGCAGAGTTAACACGCCGCTGATGACGAACTCGATGGAAAATGCGATTCGCACAAAACGCAATTCAACTATAGCGTCAGTAAACGGCGAGACTACGCTTAAGTAGCGTAGTTGATGATGGCGGCGGCCATGGGAAGTGAAGATATCGAACCGAACGTTGACGCGTTTACACGACGCGCCATTGTTTTCTGAAGTCGTCGCTTCCTGCGCTATTAATCTATGGGAAGACGAGTACGCACTTGGTGTGCGCGTGCGCAGCTCGGTTTGGTAATCGTTGCGGTATGCTTTTGTTTGCCTCGTTTTCCAAAGATTTCATTTCGGTCGGACATCCTGTGCGTTTTCAAGGCTTTCGCGTCTAATTATGATCGGATCTGATATCGCAGGAATTTGGGTCAATATTTAATTTGCCGATTTAATAGATATCGGCGATGAAAATGCAATTTCACGCCTGTACTCTGGCGCTGCGAAATAATGAAGTGGCCGAAGCGAGCTCGGCGTACCGGAAAACGATAGAAACCTTTATCAGATGTACTAATTTGTAAAGATTGATATTATGTGTGTCAACATACGTAATTGGGATCGTGACCAATGGATCCGCTATTCGATAATTTATGGGATCTAATTGAGATGTCCACGTTTTCGTCGAACACTCGAGCCGCGATTGATTCGTAAAATTTATACTGAGAAAAAAACATATCGAGAAAAGTATGCTTCTGTCTTCGCCACTTTAGTTCGGAGAATGGCAACCGTGATAACTATCTTAATTTTAGAAGCGGTAGCACTGGATAAAGATTTAACGTTATAATGGTAGAGCCATCATTTGCAAAAGATAATTGGAATCCCAGAGTTTAAACGCTTTGGTAGTCACGTTCTTAAAGCAGGAAGTATCATTCAGAAAGAATAGAATCATCACTCGAGTACAAATTTTCTATGTCATAGAAGTATTCAATTTCACAAGCCTGTAAGTTGACGATCCATCTCTAATCACTAATCGATTCAGTAAGCTAAAGGTCATATTTACAGACTGCCTTCTGTTCTCATCATATTCTAGAAACCGAATAAGCTTTTCTTATTTTTTTATATACTGACTTCTTGGATTTGATCTTAAATTTAATCAAAACTTCATCTGTTTTCCGTTTTTATAATCGCCCTATAAAGACAAAAGTATATTTTAAGATATATCTTAGTAGTGATATATGATGATGCTTCAGTCTTTTTAATTTTTTTGCATTTTAATCAGTGTCATGGCATGTAGATAACAATCAATCTGTTCTGCGACTAAGCTACGTTAGTACGGGGATATGTTAATCTTCCGACGAAATCTATGAATTCTAGGAATTCTTTATGACACTGGCTAGAGAATATGTGTATAAGTGTGAGAGACTCTTACCCCTGTATCTTTAAAATTTATATCAAACCTTTAGTCAAATAATTAAAATAAATCCATAACAAATCAGTGCAGATTCTTGCCTATGCAGATGACATATACATCGTTTGGAGATCCGGGGTGGCTTTTAAGGATGCATGTAAGCGAATATTAAGAGCAGCAATGAGCATAGGACTGCAGATCAATGAGATCAAAATTAAATACATGCCTATATGCTAAGAAAAAATCTTGAACTTCTGAGAGTTGAGACAAAAGATAACAAAATCAAGCTGGCAAACTGGTGCTATTTTGAACTTCAAAAGCATATACAGTTGAAATTCCTCTCAAGGAAGACCAAAGTCTAACTCTACAAGACTGAACTCTGCCATTAATAGGCTAGAAGCGTTTAAAATGTAGTATTACCGAAAAATATTGAAGATTTCATGGACGAAAACGTCAAGAATTAAATTGTACTTTAACTTCTTACGTGGACATCGTAATAATCTGTAAAATTTAATACTTTGGAAACATCATTCATCGCCTAAAGTATCGCTTTTTGCAGACCATCATGGAGGATAAAGTAGAAAGAAAGGTAAACAGTGGTTGGTAAGAAAAAAGCTGTCGTGGCTTTGCAACATTCACAACTGGAACGGGTTGGAACCTTCAGAATTGTTCTAGCTCGCTATTAATCAACACATTTATGGAGAAAAAACAAGAATAAGTAGATGACCTATGTCCGGAAACGGACAAGGTTTCCGAAGAGGAAGAGAGGAGGATTCTGAAACTGATATTTGGAGCAGTATACTACAACGTGGAATGGCTTACCTGACGCCACGAGGAGATTTTCCGACTATTCAGCCACCGAAAAGGCTTATGGTCAACAATCCTTTTGGTCTCTGGAGGAAAGGAAGACTAAGGCTGATGTGGAGAGCTTTGTACGAGGGATTAAGACTGACCGGAAGATGTAACGACGTGGCGGCAGTTCAGATGGGATGGAGAATGGTGTTGAATGAGACAAGGGTTCTATATTAGCGCTTTTGCGTATATGATTATGTTAATTTATTTAGCAGCAAGCAGTGTTTACAAACGATTAAGAAGTCACAAGTAGTAAGGCTCTTGAGGATTGCATCAATTTGACACACGATTCAGAGAACAGACTCCGCTGATATGGGAATGTGTACTGGAAGATTTTGAGAACCTTAAAAATCTATGGAGAAAATACTTTTTTCCAGAAAGCTGTGATAAAGATTGAATCGGGTTTCATTATATGGGCGCCTTATGACGCCTCGAATTTCCTCAGATTAGAGAAGATACAAAAGAAATTTCTTAGGTATCTATTGTATATATGAGGGAGTTTGGATTCTGTTAGAAGTTGGGGCTGCCTGGGATATGTTTCCCTCGAGAAAAGAAGGTCGATCTACTTGGCAAAGTACTTCTTCAAGCTGTTGGTACTTCAAACCCTTGTACCCATTTCTTCCGCCAAATACGAGGACAGGTGCTCTCAGAAACTCTCCGGTAACCTGAACTATTTCTCTACTCAACCACTTGGCCGAATATGTAGATATATTCGATTTTTCATGTTATTATTATGTTTTTATGCGTGATTGGCGACCTGCGTTATTCTGTAATGCCAATCACGTATTATCTTTAAAAAAAAAAAAAAAAAGATTTCTTCAGTATTACTAGCTATCAGCGCTATCTATCTTCAGCGTAACGCAGTTTGAAGATAATATTCGCTATTAAGGTTCTTGAAATATTAACCTGATTTTGTCACCAAAGTATTGTTGTGAAATATCTTTGACGATCCTATATTATAGTCAATTATTAAAGATCGTGAGTCTAATAAATAAGTAAGGATGTATACTTGACGATTTTCACAGCATCGTCGGCTCTCAAATATCGCGATAAAACCCCAAAGAAAAATAAGAAGATAAATTTCTGATCGTTCTCCCATTTAAATCACTGATGATCGATAAACTGGCGAGGGTAGCATTAGCGCTTTGTAGCTCTGGTAGCCATCTATTACGTGATCAATTTTAATGCGGAGGCTGCGCGCGCGCACCGTCATCAACCCCATCGGTAACACGCCATAATAGATCCGTCGTCACGTTTTTCTCGTATTTTACGCACACGGGTGTAATTGCTCGGGATACGATCTAGAGAAAATCGCGTGGGATACCACGCACAATGATCGAGATCAATTACGGGCCAAAACATAAAAAAAAAACATTGTACGACCATAAGCGCATGTAAAAATTATGCGCGCTTCATAAATTAACACTTTGACGGACGGATGTCGGCTATTTGGCGCGAATGGAAAACGTTTGATGATTTTACGGCGCCGATTTACAATCCTAATTTTGTACATGTGATGGCGGTCGTATATCAATTTTTTTCACGGTATCTAATTCGACGTATAAAGACGTATCGTAACCAATTTTTAAATCTTTATTTTTGTAGCCGCAGTATGGAAATTGTGTTATTGCTGATTTATTGCGAGGTTCGCCTCGTTGTTTGTGATTTATGACTTTATAATAATGCGTACAATACCTTGGAAATGCCAATCGAAGATCTGCTCTGAGCTTTGTGAGAAGCTCGCTCAGCGATCCGAACTGTCTAAGGCTCATCTCTCCACCGGGACTTTGACATGGATTCCTAAAATAAAATAAAATCAAGATTAAAAAAATGAAACTTTGGATACAAGTTAATAATAAATTAATTGATTTTATAGTTTTAACTTTATACGACTCCTCTCGGAATTATTTTAACTGCTACATCGACCTTAGACTATCGCATTTACGATATATCCATAATATAGATGAAATCATTTTAGCTAATTAAGAAATAACTCATCAGAGGTTAAACAAGAGGATAAAGAAAAAAAATCCTAGATTTGGAAATTAAATTCTTAGAAAAGTACATGGAATTACTATTATACTATTCCAGAAAATTATGAAAGCATTAAAAACCGGATCAATAAAATCCGAGGTAACTATTTTTTTAGTATTAACGCTCTAAAATTTGCAGTAATAATTTATTAGACACATGTTATAAATAAATCATTCGATATTAATACAATTTGCTATTTCGCACATATATCAAAGGTATGATTAAAAAAAATAATAATAATAAAAACGTGATGAAAACGAACCTGTTATTAACCCTTTCCACACTGACCATTTTTAGTCGAGACTATTAGCTACTCTTATTATTTTTTTAACGAGTATAAAAAATATAATCATTAGGAAAATGATTGAGAAGCATCTCTAGCAAGTTTTGAGTTTAACTAGTAATTTAAAAATGGCAACGAAACGCAAATAAAAATGTTTTTCTGGATAAACACTATTTTTTATCATGAATATAAAAAAGTCCATCATAAAAAGACATATTTTTAAGATGCAATAATTAAATGAGACGAATAAAACTGTATCACATCTTTCAACATTTAATTTAAATTTACTCTTAAATAAATAAAAAGAAGTATTGTACCCATAAATATATATACAGTTTCATTGAATTTATTTAAATAGGAGCAAAAAGGAAGAAGAAAACAAACATATAAAAATACGATTACAGTCAACCCTCCTACAGCACCGAGATAAGGACCACGCGATAGAAATCTGCCCTATAGAAGTCCAGACACTCATACAAAAATTATGTTACGTTTTTTTTATTGTATTTTCTAAATTAAACGAAATAAAAACATCAATTATTATATATTTACGAAATGTGTATTTTAATCTTAAAAATTATCACTTTATATATAACGGCGCTATACAATGGACTGCTTTAGCAAGGAGCGTTATAGGAGGGTTGACTGTATAGGTTCGCAGGCGGTGAAAAACTCGCTGCGGGCCTTAACATGTTCAGGCATGATCTATAGAGCTGGATCTTATATCCGATTTATTAAAACCTATTTTTAAATTATATAAAAAAAAAACTTGGTTCATTGCTAAAAATATTTTAGCCCAATAGAGTGGGAAAAGTTAGGATTTTAAGAATCAAGATAATGAATAAAGCGTTAATTCATCTGGACATCTTAAAAAATGAAGAGCGTATTTTTAATATTTCAAATTTATTAATTCTTTAACATATCTTTGAGTGAATATCATAGTTTTTAAAAATATTTATATAATTAATTTTTAATAGATATAGAGTGAATGGTGAGTATAAAATATCTGTAGTAAAATAAAATTTGCGAAAGTGTAAGGGCGAAGTTATAATAGAATAAAAACTAATAGAGTCAATAAATATAAAGAAAGCAATTTTTAAAGTAATATATGTAGAAAATTCTCATTATTTTATTATTGCAGTGATATCTATATCTGTTGTTACCTGTAATCCTTGTCTGAATTTAAATGATTCTGCGAATGATTCAACTCTGAAGTAGGAGATCCCATCGTCAATGCCGGATTGGCCCCGGAAGTCCGCTTCCCCCATTTTCTCAAAGCGACCGCATAATCTTCCGGATTGTATGTGGGTGGTCTCTGCTTTTCCTAAAGAAATAATAAAAAAAATTAAAACCAATACAAATCAAAACGTTAACGCCGATTAAGTGTAATTTCGTAGGCACATAAATTGCGTGCAATATCAATTTTCGACTTTGACCTCGAAAACCATAACCAATAATGATATGTGGGCGCTCGAGTTCCTCCGTTAATCCTCTTATCCGTCACACCGTCAACTCTATCGGCCTCCGATGCAATACCGTTGTGCGGTACAGTCAGCTGCATACACAGCGTCATTATTTGTTAATCAGACTGTACTGTGCAAAAATATTGCTCACACATACATGAAACTGCAGGTATTTTCCACAAGTTATAATTGAGCCATAAACTGAATAATATTCCGGGTAAATAAATTGGTTCACGTAATAGTAGAATTTATACAACATAATACAGATTTTAACGGTCTATATATTGATACGATAGAACATTTCAAATGCAATTTAATAATAGCAATAAAGTGCAATCTCAGTTTTTACGATACATCAACAGCGATTCATGATCCTCAGACATGGGGTCCCGACTAAAAAAGAATATTATATGTACAGTAAGGCCTCGTATTGCGCTTCCTCTATTAACGCCGTTTCGATAAAACGCTGTCTCCTCGAAACAAAAACAAGTTAATTGGGTGAGTGAATTATAAAATCTAGTTAGTCTGTGATTTAGGAGTATAAAATGAAATCTAGTATCACCAAAGAAATTTTTCTAAACATATTTACCAGATTTTTTTATCTAATCATAAAACATTACTGTGAAAAAAAAGAAGTCATCATCATATGCGCAACAGTTCTATTGTAAACCCTTATCCAACTTCATTCTCCATCTCATCTGATCTGCAACCACGTCGCTTCATCATCCGTTAGTCTCAATGATGCAGCGTCCCGCTGTATACGGTCCAACCACCTCAGCTTTCGTTTTACTTTCCTTCGAAGACTTTTCGGAGCTGACAGTCCCACAATATTGACACGTGATTGACTCATCGAAATCTGGCCACTTTAATAAAAGCTTTGACCCGTATATCCACCGGTACAGATCCTAGTTGAGTCAAATACGGCATTCCCCGTTGTCGAATACAGCTCTAAATATGCATCTCAGAATCCTTCTCTCCAAGATATCCAATTATTACTAATCTTGTCCCGTAGAACTTGACTTGGGACTTCATTGAGCGGAATCTCGACTGTAAATGCTTTTGAAGTCCAACTAGCACCTGTTTGCCATCATAGATAGACAGAGGTTAATAGATTTTCTAACCATGCCAATTTCACATAAAGATATTTCTATAATAGATCGCTAGATAGGAAGACATTAAACCAATTTGACCATTTACTCATAGACATCTGGTATAAGAGGGACTTGACTAACGTCAAGGTCCTGCGAGGAGTCAATGCTTACTCAGATTATTATTTAATAGGCGCCAAAATTAGAGCGCTACTTTCATACAGCAAAAATGAAAGCGGAATCCATATAAAAAGATTTAATTCTGAGAAACCCAAAATACATGCAGATAGCATGCACCAAACAACCCCTGACCGATGAGGAGGAAGAAAAGAAACATAACTCTCTAATTCGTTGCGAAGTTGTTGCAGCAGTCCAAAAAATAAAGAACTAAATAGCCTTTAACCTGAATAATATACAAGCAAGACTGGTGAAACTCATTAATTTCATGTAAAGGCTCTATCACTTTTGGACGATGTTCCATGCCAACCTATCAACTTGTCGGACACTTTCCTACCACCTGACATTACATCGTTAACTCTGCCGATGGAGCAAGGAAAGACTTATCAAATTTTAAGGCATATTGTCTTCGTCGTACGTCAATCAGCAACTTATTGATAAAACAGACGGCGAAAATAAAGAATCAATTTTCATGAGGAAAATCGATCTTTTCGAATGATAAATCCATAAATGGAAAAGACAGCCCAACCAGAGGAGCATATCATAGTTGACCAAATTGTCAATCTTAACCGTTTAGACGTCACGGCGTGCAGGCACGCGAAACCTGCTAACCAACAGCGCCACGGCAAACGCTACTACGAATTTATTTATAAATAAATATAATATTTTTAAATGAAAATTAATGCAGATACATCTTTTGAAGGCAATGTGATTGTTAGAATGTCGATTTGTTTAGCCGTTTCATTTTATTCTAAGTTTATACGGCGTACGGTAAAAATCCCTATAATTGGCTTGGCCATTAAAGAGTTAATTAAGCATCAAGACTAAGAGATGTAGATAAGTTGGATATTGGGGAGTTACGATTTCTGGTGACAGCCTTACCAACGACGCCCTTCAAGAAGTGACAGAATCAGCAGAACTTGAAAAAATAGTAATTCTGAAAATGATAAAAACTTGCTGACGATTTTCTTAATAAAAAAAATAAATTAATGGAAACTGTTTATCAAATTAATGCCAATAATTCAGATTTAGAAAATAAGACGAGAAATTTTGGATGGGATTTTCTGCTAGAGACATTCCGTGCCGATGGGGTTTTTGGGTCTATTGGGAATCCCAAGTTTTTGATTTTTCTCCTCTCTCTCTTTTAATATAAATCATATAAAAGCAACAATATGAAAATAAAACCAACCATATACGTTTCTGTTGCCAAGTCGTGATCTTTTTTCTTGCTCGCATCCGGTATGATGTGCCAAGTGCAAGTTAAACGTACTAAAAGACACAGCGGCCTGGCTCCTCATAGCTCCGTAGAATCCACGAAACTACGATTGTGCCTAACCGCCATCGCCACCACGTCTAATAGCGGCACGCGACAACACTCGACTCAATATATAATCAATAATTAATATAAAACCCTTTTTACTCTGTGTTAAATGATATCGATTAACGCTGTTTTATTTAGCGCTCTGATCTCCTCTCATCTAAGGCGCTAAACAAGGCCCTACTGTATACAGTTTTGATATTGTTCCATAAACACAATTATTTTATCTTTTACAAGTAGAAGTGTGAAATAATTTAAGATTTATCATCACAGATCTTGTAATTGAAGTAACGATGATTGATATTTAAACATTCGGCAATGTAAGATAAGTAGATCGATAATTGATGGACATAAAATCGATGATGATTGATATATGCGATCATAACATTAAATCGGACATAAACGCAACAATAAAACGATTCCGTAGGAGTCTAATATACATTTTTCGACAAATTGCACAGCCTGGCATTCAAAGCTGTGACCCGGACACTGAAATAATCTGTTCTGACCCACGCCTCAGTGTCAATTCCCATCGTTTTTGCATCCGCGAGCCGTTTTTGCGGCCGAGAGTACCACTCTGCGCACGCGCACGCGATTGTGAAACGTTCCGACTTATTTATGATCACAGTTGATGATGCGGTCGACTTCTGGAATTAGTCCGCGGTTCGCGAATCAAACGTGCACTGTCTCACAGTGGCTGAAGACGGTTCTTCTGGTTCCGGACAATTTGGTCGGAGAGACACGACCTTGACCCACCTCCGAAATTAAATTAAACAAACAAGAGATTGACGTACCGCCACGGCTGGTGGCGTACCGCACTTGCGCCAGTTGATTACCAGAGCGTTGCGAACTCAATTCTATCAATTACACTTGAATTATCAAGGAATGTTTTTATTGGATTCATATAAAATTTGATTCACTTACTAAATCAACTATAGCGATATTGTTTTCGTATTTAATAATCGACTTTAAATATCAAAACTGATATATAATATTAGGGCGACCGATAAGTAATCTAGTAGTATATCAAGTAAGTAATTTTTGTTCGATCAAGGAATGAGGGCTAAAAAAAAGTGAAAAAAATGAACGATACATGGATACGAGGATATTATTATTTTTTATTTTTTTTATAAAGACAATGCGTGATTGGCATTACAGAATAACCCAGGTCGCCAATCCGCATAAAAACATGTAAAAAAAACAACATATATTACAATAAAGAGAAGAAAAGAATTATAAAATCTCATATAAAATATCAACAAAACGGCTATATTTGACATCGAATATATCTACATATTCGGCCAAGTGGTTGAGCAGAGTAATAGCTCTGGTTACCGCATTTGGCGTAAGAAAAAGCTTACGCGAACAAGCTTGATGGTAGTGAGGTGGCGCCCATAAGGGTAACTCGCACAGTACAAGGGTGTTATGTACTGCGTACCAACCAACAGCTTGAAGAAGTGCTTTGCCAAGTAGATCGACTTTCTTTTCTCGAGAGTAACATACTCCAGGCCCACGCGCTGGGGTATAAACTTGGGTAGAATCCAAACTCTCTACATAATTTTGAAACTTCTTCTGGATTTTCCTCTAATCTGAGGGAATTCGAGGCGTCATAAGACGCTCATATAATGGAACTGATTCAAGCAAGCTTCAAACCAATGCATCGTATAGCACTCGTATGACTAAGGTGCTACGTATGTGATGAGAATTTCTCAGGACGAAGCCCAACATTCTTGATGATCTCATACACACGTCCGATACATGTAAACTAAATTTTAACTTAGAATCAAACAAAATACCCAGATCTTTAACAGACGATTGCTTAGGAAGAGTTACGTTCCCAATACTGTAATTAAAGATGATGGGTTCTTTCGATCTAGAAAATGTCATTGTTTGACACTTCCAATCTTAATGGAGGACGATTTAGTATTGACCAATCGCGCAAAGAATCAATGTCCAGCTGCAACGAAAGGGCACCTTCCACTGAAGTAATAGATCGAAATATTTTTAAGTCGTCTGCGAAAAGTGAAAATTTACATCGAAGGACCCGATGAATATCATTTATAAATAAAATAAATAATAAAGGTCCTAAATTTTATCCCTGTGAAATACCGGAAGGTGTATTGTAAGTATACGATGTTTGGGAGTCGTATGTCACATATTGTTTCCTCTCTGTAAGGTAACTCGAGAAGAAACGTACGAGATTATCCGATAACCCAAAACTATCTAGTTTCATAATGAGTCTAGCATGATCGACTTTGCCAAACGCTTTTTCAAAGTCGTTAAAGATAACGCCGACCTGGACCCCCTTATCCTATGACTTAGACCCAAAGTTTGAAAAAAAAACCGAAGCCCCAAGGACTGTTGAGGGTCCAGGCCGAAACTATGCTGCTCATCGATAATTCTACTCCTACCATACAAATATGCATTTATGAATCATCTCAAACAATTTGGCAGGTCCAGATAGAACAGCCACTGGTCTGTAATTGACAAATGTATTGATTTATCTCCTTTTTTAAATATGGGAGTAACTTTTGAATGTTTCCACAAGTCTGGAAAATGGGCCGATTTTAGCGATTGGTTAAAACGAAGGCTCTGTTAATCCATCTTGACATGCTTTTACAACGAAAGATGGTATAAGATCGGGTTCAGCTGATCGTTTTGAAATTAATTTTCCAAAAGCAAACATCATTTGAGCTTTGTCTACGGTGTCGATATTATTCAAGTAAACAAGTGTCATCGGTGGTTTAAAAAGTTTAATAATGGAAATAGGTATCTCAAAGATTTCAAACGAAAAGGACGACCCCAAAAATTAGATGATGATATCCCGAAGGCGACGGTGGATTCAGATTCTCGTAAAACAATTGAGAAATTATGATTAAATATGAAGATTGGCTGCTCATGGTCTACAGTTCAGGATCATCTTCGTCGCATGGGAAAATTGTACAGACAAGGAACTTGGAGCCGTACCATCTGCGCTTCTCTTTTGTCTCGGTATAAAGCCGATCCGTTTTTGCGACGAATTGTAACAGGAGACGAGAAGTAGGCACTATACAATAATCTTGTAAAGAAGGTCCTTGTTCGTGTGTGATGGGATTTTTCTGTAATTATACACTATGAATATTTTAAACTTAGTCAGATCGTTACAGCGACAGTGTGTATTGTGAACAACTCGAGCAAATGAAACAATAGCTCATAAAAAAAACGATTTGTTTTGATTGGTAACAAAAAAAAAGGATCATTCAAGACGTTAACGCGAGGTCCCACGCTGCAAAAATAACACAGGAAAAAATAATTTTCCTTGGATCTTTTAACTCGTCCATCCTATTCACCGTTTCTCACGCCGTCGGATTACTATTTTTCAGATCTTTAGAGCACATGTTAAGTCGAAAAAAATAATAATGTTGGAGAAGTAAAAATGCACTTGGAAAAGTTTTTAAATGAAAAATTAAAGGATTTTTTTAAAAAGTGAGTCGACGAACTGCCTTTACGCTGGCAAACAGTTTTAGAAAATGATGGAAATTATTAAATACGATTTGAATGGCATATGTCGATTATTGGTAAATTTAGTTGTATTCGTTTGAAGTTTCTAGTTAATTTATTTTCACGAATTTGATTAGAATAGCATAATTATTTTTTATAGTTATTTATGAGAAACTGAACGACCATATTGTCTAGTAGTAGGCGTATGGAACAAAATGTCGATTCGTCAAGTGAAACTGTTCCATATACATAAATTAACACAGACGCAGAGCAACCGCCACACAGATCTGCAAAACAAATTATACAAAATTGCGCACGCATCCGTCGACGCTAATTGCAGTGGTGAATTCTTCTATTAGTGCATCGAATCGATGTACAGCATCATTGCAAACAATCGGGAAAGCGATGTGACGTCAGCAACAAGCAGTGACATCCTCTGCATCCAATTACCGATGATTGATGTCTCTCTTTGATCGTTTAAATTTTCATTGAACGAATCGCGAATCGCACCTATCATCGACGGCCATCTGCCTCTCAGTTCCTCGGGTAAAAGTTGTCCTAGATCGCGAAAGTCGTTCAGACCTGATGGTGGAAAGCGAAGGTTCTCCGGATTCCCTACCACTGATTTATCGTCGCACGAAAATCGCGTGAGAATTGCCTCAAATAGTGCGTGGATGATTTAAAAATGTATTCGATGGCCGTTAAACGTAATTGGCGTAATCGTTTTGAGTTACGCACTCCACTTGGATAAATAGCCAGGGCCACAACGGTTATTTGTGGGCTTTTGTGGTGTTGAGAAGAATCGAAATGGAGATTGATGGCTCCGAATGCACGCATATTTCGGAGCGTGAGTTTATAATAAAACGAAAAATGTGATCAAACACTGACATATCTATTATTAAATTCGTAACGGGTATAAAACAGCATCTTTGAAATATTACCTATAAGTCTATTGATCCGTTTATAAATAATAATAAATTTAATTGCACGCTGCAATGCCTTATCTAAAATCATTGCTTAATATAACCTATTACTGATAATAAAACGGAATAAAAATACCTTGCTAAATATATGTACAGGTATTTTATATTTATTATATTTTTGGGTACAACAAAATCTTACAGAGGCTCGTCAAATATTGTGGTCATTCGGAAACAATATAACTTTATAATTTTATCCTTGACAAATATATTAAAATCAAGAATATAATAAACGACAACCAACAGACATTCTTATATTAATAGCCTCTACTTTCTAGATCTTAAACATATTGTAATGGCTGCTAATAATATTTAACAATATTTTTTTATAGTTACTATAAATTATACTAAATATCAATAATAAATGATAACAAAATGGCCAATTAAATCGACCCGTGGAGTACGGTTGATGGGCGTCGTGGTACTTAAAGCTTGGTACTAAAAACTCCGACTATTGAGAAAAAGATAAAATAACGTAGCCCCCAAGTAATTAATTATCTCTAAAATTATAAAATTTATTGTCAGATGAGTTAAATGCTATACCATATAATTGCGATATTACGTTTGATTCTAATTTATATTTTAATATTTTTTAAATAGGTGGGAAATAACTCTTCAGCAAAATTTATATATTCGTAGTATAATTAAAATATATTGTAGGTTTTTAGCTTTTATAGCATCGTGAAACCGATGAAGTTAGTGGCAGTAAAGCTCGGCTGTTATTGTTTAGTATTGCGGAAGCACTTCATAATGAATAATTTCTATGCAATCCCACTATATAGATAAAAGTGTTTTGTTAAACGTTCGACTGAGATTTATTGTTGGTATTGATTGCTACATGAGCTTTTATAAGCCATTGTTTTCAGTTAGTGATTTATTTTTATTTCCCATAACAAAATGTTTTTAATAAAAGGTATTTTCTTTTCAGATTCGATAAATGTTAACGATTTTCTAATGCTCTTGCACTCTCGACAAGGAATACTTGAGTAAATCTACATCTTCTCTTGTGCCTTGTCTGTTGATGAACGTTGGCGATCATGGAGGACTTCTTTGTCCTTTATTTACTGTCCAGAAAAAGGAGGTGGAACCTCCTCTAAACTTTTGTCGTAGGTTTTTCCTAAATCTGAATAATAAGTTGTAGTGTTGGATATGTTTCAGGATGTCGCATAATATGACCGGAGTAACTGAGTTTATTTTATTTTTATGGTTTTTGAAATCTCTCGGTTCTTGTTCATTCAGGTCATCATCTCAACGTTTGTAACTTTATCGAGATGCGTTTGAACAGCCACATTCCGAAAGCTTCTAGGTGTTTATCGCCTTTTCTGTGTGGATCTACGCTTCTATCCCGTACAAAAGAATGAAGAACACATATCTCACTAATGTTATTTTAAGGGTTCGATTTAAATATTATGATTTTTTTTAAATGGTCCAGATTGCAGCCCAGGTATGTAAATTTCGATTTTTTTTTCTACTGGATCTACGTCTATATGGCAAGGTGGTGTCGTCTGACGGGTTGTTGCAAACACTCATTATTTTAGTTTTTCTAACATTTAATTTTATATATATATATTAGGTATACCGTAAGTTACCAATTAAGACTCTGTTAATTTCTCTCTCCCCTTTTGTATCTTGCAGTAGTTCATTATATTTTTTTCGGAATAAACAATGAAGATCATTGGGGATAAGATGCAACCTTGTCTTACACCACGTTGTATATCAATATCTTCGGATGTCTCATGGCTTATTTTGACAGTTGTTTTTTGCTGCCAGTATAAATTAGCAATCATTCGGAGATCTTTGTCATCTAAATTCAGTAGATTTTAATATTTAAATCATTTTGCTATATGTGAGCTGATCAAAAGCCTTTTCGAAATCGATAAATCCCAAATATTGAGTGATGAGTTACTTTTATTATATTTTTTTAATAAATTTATATTATAAGTTAGAGATATTCATTGGGAAAATGAATAAAAAGCATCTATAGCAGTGGTTCTTAACCTTGTTGGAGGTACTGAACCCCATCAGTTTCATCTGCGCGTTCACCGAACCCTTATATCATACGTCGTATCATTTTTCATAATTTCGTACAATAAGTCGGGTGTGTGTTTTGACCTCCGCCGAACCCGAGAGACTGACTCACCAAACCCATGGGGTTCGATCGAACCCAGGTTAAGAACCACTGATCTATAGGGTTTGATCTGATTGACATTTTTTTCAAAAATAAATAATAATAACTTCAGTTTACTAAAAAATCTTTTGGACCAATAAGTCTGGCCAACAGAGTGGAAAAGGTTAACCGATCCGCCGAAGGTATTATATATTAATAATGGAAAATAGACCTCAAGCATTTTTTAAAAAAAATAGATTATTCTAATAATAGTTCAAAAATGGTCGATATTTTGGATTTTTCTACCAATCTATATGACGCATAAATGAAAAGCTTAAATACAATCTGAAAATTATGGAGTAGTTTTGGAGAATAAAATTATATACTGACCGCCTATTTTTCGCGGTACGTGTCACTAGTATATATTTCACTTGCACTCGGCACATTGTACCGGATGCGAGCGAGAAAAAAAATCGCGCCCGTGGCAACAGAAGTTCGTTATTTTTTGTAATTGCGGACAATAAAGGTCATTGATTATTTATAGTATTTATTCTTTAGACTTTTATTAAGCAAATACAAAAAGGGTGTGACATGTAGGATTTATATTAAAGCAGTTATTCAAGAGCATTAAAAAACTTGGGGTCCCAAATAGTATTCGACACGTCTAAGTTAAATAAATTATGTCGAATTTAATTCGCCTTCATTTTGAAAATTTTATTATTGTTAGTTTTCTCTACCTTCAATTTTCCGGATTATTTTTATGATTAGAAATTATATATTTGAGAAATAAATTGCGTATCGCACAAATTCATCAATTTAAAATGTGCATTTGATTAACAGATAGAGAATTGAACCTGATCTGAAAAGGCACAATGTTAAAATGTATCATTTAATCAGTAATCAATCGTAATTATTGATCTTAAATGTATTTTTTATCATTTATTTATTACCAGTGATTTTTCAGCTGATCTATATTTTAGTTTCATAATAAAACAATAATTTAAAGTTATTTTTAAAATTAATAAAATCATATATTATGATCGATAGTCAAATACGATAATAAAATAAATTTAATTATTTTTTATTACCAATAATTTCTGGCAATATGATTGATTACATCCGATATTGGACGTGTTATATTATTATACACTTGACTAAGATACATAATACCATCGAAAGAGAAATTGATCGGAAATGGCAACGAGCACTGATACTTTGATCGTATCAAATAAAATATTAATAATTTCTAATCATAAAAAAATAAATTTACGCACAAATTATGTTCATTTTTAAATACGAATTACACATCATCACGAAGGGGTCATCGCGTTAAAACTGAGAATTATACAAGAGAGCATCGCATTTGGCGCACAGCATTTACAAAATTAAAGTTTGCGCATTATAATTATTGCATAATGAAACGGCACCACCGTATATTTTCATGACAAACAGTCCCGCGGGGTATGCCAAGAAGGATGGACACAGCGTGTAATCAAATAGTTTTTATCCGATGGCGCCGCGCCTCGTGCGCCCATTAAGTCGCCACAGGGTTAACATTTTTTTTTGCTTCATTTAAAGGATATATTAAAAATACGACTGACGCATTAATGAAACGAATATGTTGTTAATTTCATAAAAAAACGATATGCAAAACACGATTTTAATTAACCCACATGGCTAATACGCAACTATGTATACATAATTTTGACACATTTCATACAAAATACGTGCGGTGTCTCATAAATATGTATACAGCTAATGTTGAAAGATTCTGCAAATCCTTAATATACGCATTTTTTGTTGTTGTTTGCTAATTATAGAGTACGTGAATATTTTTTATCGGATTATAACGTATATGTGGTGTTTAAGGCAATTTAAAATAATTTGCAAATCGAAACATAAATGAAGCATAATCATCGCATTCTTTCGAAACAATCCTCAGAGTCATCATATTCATTCACCGTTCAGAATGTACACATTTTAATCCATGGATATTTAATGCAAAAAAATTAATCGCACGTCATTTTTTTATTCATCATATCCGGTAAAAATGCGTTGTTTTTACTGATTGTCCATAGCCAATGAACAAATCGCTTGTTTTCAGAATAGAAAGTCGGAAAATTACAATTGCGCTCATCTCATAATTTGACGTATAACAAATTAATAATGAATGTAAATAATTTAAATATGTTCATAATGAATTCCACCGTTTTGGATTAGGGTTAAGTGTTTTATTATCATAATAAATCGTGTCGAGTATAAATTATGTATAATTAAATAATATATATATATTTTTTTAATAAAGATGGACCAAGATAAGACGAGTGATGTGTGTAGTGATCAGTGACATCGATTGCTGTATAAATCCAAACACCAATTAGTACAAGATCAGAACCGACTTCCAAACGGCAAGTATTATTTTTTGCGCCCTCACACGTTCGATACATGCGATAACTGTATATTCCGACCGCCATAAAAAATCAATGTAAATACATGGTTGTGAGAATTTTCGACGATGGATTAAATTCTCATTTGAGCCCGCGGATCTCTCCGTCATCAATCATCCTCGGCAGATTCTTTTTTCCTTGCCCGGGCCGGAATCGAGCAAGTCATCTCTATCGATCGCGCCAATGGCGGTACGTGTCGTTTGCTCACATCCCGTGCAATTTCAATGCACATTTGCAGAAAAAATGCGCGGAAAAAATACGCCAATCATGCGGTCACAAAGGGACACGTACCGCCCCATAATAATGTTTGTAGTGGAGTCAGTGTTGGAGGCACAATGAAGACTTTTAGGCAAGACAAATTGAGACTTTCGAATAATGATACAATCAGGAGGCAGAACAGGATTTATTTGTTCAATTGAAGACTAAAGAAAGCTTGTTGCAGAGAAAAAAAAATGCTAACTCTATGTAAACTGATATGTTTATTATCACACAGTAATGTTTAATTATTTAGCATTTTTTTAATCTAAAATTGATTTTTACATAAGATAAGAATTGCAATTGGACGATAAGACTTTTAAAACATAGTAGGATGTCATCTGAGATTACTAGTGTAATTTTATGATATTAATCACACCATCGACAATATTTAGACATATAGAATCATCGATTTTAACATGTTTTTTATGGTTTTAAATATTTCAAAGTGTTACAAATTAGATGAAAGAGCGAATCAAAATCTAGGAGACATCTTAATATCAATGATGGCACTTTAAACTCATTAGTAGATTTCGATTTGTCTAAAACAATCAAGGGATTATTACAAGACTTCGGTTGTCTATGCTCAACGGTAAAGGATAATTTTAAAAGACACGGAAAATATAGATATTATTCATATCTTTTACTTTAATGTCCAGATATGAAACCGATTTGTTTTTTAGTGGGATTGTTATTGGTGATGAGAAGTAGGTCCTCTATATCAATCCAAAAAGAAAAAAAACATGACTTTCATTTAAATAGGTAGTTGACAAAAGTTCTCTTATGAATTTAGTGGGATGTTTTGGGACTAATTAACTATGAATTATTAAAATCTGCTCAGACTGTTTAAATATTAGTCTTGGAAAACCATCAAAGATGAATAGATAATGAAACACCACCAACAAAAAGTGTTACATATTAACACTCAAGGACGCGGTCCCGCGTTAGTGCGGAAATTTTCGTAAACGGTAAACACCCGCTCCCTCACTAATGCGGGTTCACACGAAACGTGCTATCTAATGCGCTACAAAAGGTATCTTTTGAAGTTTTACGACTGGACACAGTTTCATTCATTGCTCTGCATGCCCTTTGTAAAATATATGACATATGTATTTATTTATTCTGTATTCAATTTAGGTTTTTGTTTATCCATTCAACAAAAAAAATAACTTTTTTGGAATATTTATATGGCACAACCCGTCACATCCTTTATTACAAAGCTGAAATTACCTACATACTACATTAAGATATCTACTTGTTTTTTATCGTCTAAAATACAATAAATCATCATTTTCATAGCTCGAAAATTTCTTATCTAAATATTCTAATAATCTAATATACTATACGTATAATACTTCTTTTTTGACCAAATTATCTCAAATTAGGAAAAAAGTTATTAAGCATTTTTTACAGAGCCGCGCAAAATCGCAAGATCGACAAAATAAGAGAGGAGTTCTGCAATATCCAGCATAATATTCATTTCGAGATTAAAAAAAGTAGAAAATAACATCGAGTTGTATTTTAATAGATATAAATCTCCAGAATTAGGTAATATAAAACTGCATATTTAGTAGAGGAAGATCATAGAAAATAATAATAAATATTCAACACTAGTTTTTGTCTAAATACATTTTTTGTCGCAATAAAAATAAATGTCATATCTTTCCGCTTTACCTAATATGTGATTTTGATCTGAAGCAAAG
The DNA here is from genome assembly GCA_022495035.1 of Philopotamus ludificatus. Classification (NCBI taxonomy): domain Eukaryota; kingdom Metazoa; phylum Arthropoda; class Insecta; order Trichoptera; family Philopotamidae; genus Philopotamus; species Philopotamus ludificatus. The sequence goes on from JAGXCT010034635.1 coordinate 42,846, forward strand.
GTGTTTAATTTGATTTTATACATCTCAATTGATAAAAATATGCGATTTATCGTTAAATCTATCCACTTTTTCATCTTTCATTTGATAAATAGAGTTTATTCACGATTTATAATATAGAAAGATAGTTTCTAGGAGCTTAAAGACCACGATTTTCTTCGAAATTGCATGTAATTGATAAACTCATCAATTCATTTTATAGCTGTGAATCGTATGTAATTTATATAGATATGTTTAAACTCAATTTTATGATAAGGAAGTTGATATAACTGCACATTTTAATATTTTAATTGAGTAAATAAAATTACATAAAAATATATAATTAAATTTATGTAAAATATTTTATTTATTACTAAGTAAACGTATGCGTTATTGATAAATAAATAAAAAAAACCGCGTAAATTTATTGAACATCTCAATTAATAAATAATTTATTATCTCATTTTTTTAATCCATTGCCCAAAGCTAGATCCATAGTACTACCATGACTAATTTTAGTTAACGACGTGAATTGTGAGAATTAGTTCTACATATTTTGATTTTCTGGGAAATAATAGAGGAGACACACAAAATTATTTATTGCGGTACCACACAGCATGAGATGTAATTATTTTTTAAAAGATCATTAAAATAGTAAAATTGATAAGAATAATTTTCAATAGATGTAATATTCGTAAAGATTTATTTTCTAAAACACTAATAACTACTCTAATATGCAATTAGATAAATATAATTAAATTTCTATTCAAATAAATATAATTAAGATGATATCAGAAATACGAAGTGTTACAATTTTAATCAACAAGATTGATGTGATTTGTCGTGAATTGCATCTAAAATGCGTTCAAAATATTAAAATAAATAATAAAATTGACTTTCCATCGTTACATAGATTTGCGAGTAATTTTCCATTCGAATAGAATTAATCTCAGTGTATGCAAATATTTTTCTGAAATATCCAAACGCAACTTTCCAGAAATTCATCGCGTTATCTTCTCCAAATTACTGTAATTATCACATTTTGCCGACACTTCTCACAACAAAATCATCGCATACGACAGGGTGATCAAAATGCCGACGATTCGACACGTCATCAGATCCAGACACGCGATTAATTCGTCTTTTTCCCCCTGCAATTATCGCGGTTTTACACAAGTGAGAGTGCGGCCATTGTCAGCGAGCCGGGGAAACAAAAGGCCGCGGATAAATGGCCCCTGCCCGGATAATGGACTCTCGTTAAACACCACTTAATTATGATGGATTATATATTTTTTTTTGGGAATTTTCGACGGCTATTTTTTGGATTTTGTAGGACCCCCATTGTCTGAAGGCGGAGAGTCCCACGCGCGGGCGGGCCCCGCTCCACATTCGAGCCATTGTCTCGAAATCGACAATCCGTTTTGTTGCAAATTTGCATATTTTTATAGACAAATGTGTATCGAAATACTAATTGACAAGTTATACACGATTACAAGGCTATATGGTGTAATAAATAATATTACTAACCCTTGTGGAATCGTCGACCCATCCAGAGCCGCCCCTGTTGTTAGGAGCCATGCTCCTGGACCCGGAGAAGTCAGCTTGATATGTTGAATCACTGAAAATAAAAACAATTTATTAATAAAAATATTTTTTTACATCGAAAAATAGCATGTTATATTTTGTAAATATACAATTCATAATAAATAAGTAGACTTATAATAAGAATAATTCTAGACCTCCTGAATTAGAGTTTATCTTACTGTCAATGGTGTACGGTATCCCTATAAATTTATCAAACCTAGTTAAACTGTGGAATATTATCGTAAGAATATTGTTTTGAAAGTGGTATAAGTCCATTCGTAACAATCATAAATAAACAAGATTTTTCGCATTAATTTTTCCTTTATATCAAGTAAAGCGAGAAGATTTTATCTCAGTTTTCAGAAATATATTATGTTTCAGTAATAGGCAGGTTCAAAGAATTAATAAAAAATAAAGCATTAAAATCATAATTCAATCAAATTCGTGATCATTGAACAATAAACAATGACAAAATCATGTCAATGGACTGTAATTTAAAATAAATTGTATTTAATTTAATTATAATTTTAATTAATCTCAATTAAACTGAGATAAACCGATCCGACTCGTTCGAAGGGAGTCAGAGACTCAGAGACCCCAAGCATTTCAAGTCAAGATATTGAAGAATTCTTCATAAATATCTTGGCATTTAAAAAAAAGGGTTATTCTAAGAATAATATATTCATGACATGCTTCATAATTTGGTCGATATTTTGGATTTTTAACTTTCATCAATATGACACGTATATAACAAGCGCACTTGGTGATGTCTCGCCGTAGACTGAGTATAGAGATGCCGATTGCGTTCCTGCGGCACGTGTCACTAGTAAGTTTCACTCGCACTTGGCATATCGTACCAGATGCGAGAGCAAAACCATCGCGGCCGTGGCAACTAAAGCGAATATCGTTTAATTTTTTCGCACTTGCGGAAAATAAAGGTTAATGATTATTTATAATATTTATTCTTTAGATAAATATAACTAAATTAAACAATTATAACTCTGGTCAATGAATTATAAATAATTTGTAGTTTTTTAGTATACACAAGTTTGCAAATAAATATTTTATAAATTATTTTTTAGCACACATAATGAAGGATTTTTATCCTAATCAAGATCCTCAAATCTTATACATGCTTATCCATTTTGCCAATGAATATCGTTTTTTACTAATTTGTAAAAAATATAATAAGAGCAGCTAAGAGATTTGACTAAAATGAGTAGTAGAGTACATTTAGTTGCTTTTAACTAGTATACTCTCTTACAGGGAAAGGATCAAGCGATCCAATGTCCTAAGCGAAGGCCTTTTTTTGAGAATAAAAAAACAATATTCCTGTTTAGCTGCCTCTTTTTAGTTTAACTCATTGCCTACGGGGGTCGTGGATTCCACGTCAAGAGCGTTTTTGTGTATGTCCGGGGCGCGCATATCACACGCTAGCCGACACTACACTTTTATAACGTTTTGTTGTTTTTGTTGCTTGATAGTTGTAGCAATACATCAATTTTTGTTCAGACCTTGAGAATATTTTGGGTAAATCCCGCAAGTGCATATAAAACTATATATTCCAAATATTTTATGGCTCTTTTACAAAAAGCAGTGTGTTTAGAAATTGATGATATGATTAAATTACTTCATTATTTTATAATTATTATTAATTTATTGATATGATTCAATTATCTGCATTTATTTAACCCTTTGAAGAGTATCGCCGTACATGTACGGCCACACCTGATGTCGCATTATTTTTAATGCCACGCTTATAATTTTGAACAAAATGTTATAATTTTTTGTATTAATCTCTAAATAATATATAAAAAATTTCGTAAATATATGTTTTTATATATATCTTGTATAAAAAGCTATTTGCCACAAATTACATAGAAATTTTTATTAATGATTCTAAGAAGTCAATAACGGTTGTAATAAAAACATAAATAAAAATAAATTCTAAATAAAATTAGATGAAGAAATTTCATGGATCAAAAAATTATCGAATTGCAAAAGAAATAAAGTTTTCCGGTAAAAAAAAA